>NTHP01000014.1:315805-325847 GCA_003416845.1 Oplegnathus fasciatus
TTTTTTCCTTTCTTTAAATATATCGAAATAAAGCGTATCAATCAATCAATCAATCAATCAATCAATCAATCAATCAATCAATCAGCCTTAAAACTGGAGGACACTGTGCCAACAGGGTTGTGGCTCCTAGACTTGGAAACTTGCTCCCATTGGACGTAAAAACACCCACCTGTTTAAATGTGCTTTTTTTTTTCCATTCCCATGTTGCGTCTGCATCTTATCTCTGTTGCTGTTTTTATTTTATTACGAAGCATCTTGTGACATCTACTCTAGAGAGGCTTGTAGTTTCTTCGTAATTTACAGTACTTCAGTTTGTCACAAGCAGCTGATATTGTATAATTTAGCATAATCTTGCGCTTTATGAAGACCAAAGCTCAACAATCACTGCATATTTTTTACGTAAAATAACTGTCTTCTCCACAGAAGGCCAGAGTTCTGTGTGATGGCGGTGGAAATCACAAGTCAATTTGCTAATTCGAATTACTACATTCATTTGACTTCGAAGATTCGTAGTCACTGACTATGTAGTATGTTCACTTTCTTTTCAAAGCTAAGCGAACGCATCACCATTCAAAGGCACTTCAGTATGTGCGTCAGTAAGCGAACGCGTCACCGTTCATATGGCCCAACGTTCAGCACTGATTCTGACTGTCTATAGTTCAATAGTACATTCGGTCTGTTTCCAGTCCAAGCTATCAGTTCAGTGCTAAACTAGCCTATACAAGCACTGCACATAATGTCAATAGCTCTGCAGCCAAGTTAGCCAATGACCAAGTTATCAGATTATGAGTTTCTTTGGCTTTTGTTGTCTTTTCATATAACTTTCATGAGGAAGTAACACACCGTGAGTAACAGCTGAACTGACAGTCACCAGTGAGGAGCTCCACTGCTAAAAAGCTACTGATTTGGTCAGTGACGATGATGATCCAGTGAAGTCAGTTCACTTTGGAAATTTGTTTATAAAGATTTGTTTGGACATGTAGTGAACACCTCTACTGTATGGGTCAAGTTTTGCCCCCGCCTGCGAAGCTCAGGTCCTGAACCAACCAATTACCTTCCATTAATTCTAAATTCATTCCATCCAAAGTAGCTTTAACCCTTCGGAGTCTTGGGCTATTTAGGCCGTTTGTGAATACTTTTGATTTTGCCTTTATATACCNGGAAAATGATGGGTTTTTTTTACTAAAACAACACAAACATGCCCAATGAAGCATTTTAAAGGTTGCAAATGTAAATACAGGTTGCATATGTGAACATATAAAGGTAAAATTGAGATAAAATGAAGCTATTCAGTAAGTATTCAAGTATTCACAACAAAAAGCAGGAGTAGCCATAGGCGTGTTTTTCTTTTTAGCTTTGCCAATCTACAAAACAGTTTATATACACAGTTAGACAGAGAGCTATATTACAGACTTTGCATTCCCAGAGTGTGAGTGGTTCCTAAATAATGCAAATAGAACATATAAAACGGTTACAAAACACAGCTACGCCGCTGCTCTCACCTCCCATTCCTCCCTGCTGTTGTTTTCTCTGTCTATTGTTCTC
Source organism: Oplegnathus fasciatus (assembly GCA_003416845.1). NCBI lineage: Eukaryota > Metazoa > Chordata > Actinopteri > Centrarchiformes > Oplegnathidae > Oplegnathus > Oplegnathus fasciatus. The sequence goes on from NTHP01000014.1 coordinate 317,351, forward strand.
CGTCTGTTGGGTATTTTACTTATTATCTCTGAGAAAACTCAAAACAGAGCATAAGCCTTTCATCTGGCGCTTAAATACTGCAGCGACACTCTGTCTCTCCAACACATCTGTGTTTTCTTTAAACTCTCATTTTCTCGGGAAGGTTACTGAGCAGTATTCTCACCAATTATACAGTGAGAAATAGTTTATAATATTATAGTGTAAGAAATTATGAGATATTAAGTGAGAAGATTAATCAAGTTTTTTAATGTTAGATTTCTATTTGACAAACATATTTTGAATTGAATATTGTTGTAAATGTGTCATATTGAAGGAAATCGACCTGGGCCATAGAGAGCAGGGCCCTGTTTTGTATGTGGGTAGATGAGTTAGCTTGATTTGATTCTTGATTTTTTTTTTCAGTTCAAAAGTGCAGGCTTATTCATAGATAGCCTAATTGGATGATAACCAGGACTTTTCAAGATGAACCCCATACATTTTCAGATATGTGCGACCCTCTTCTGTCCATTAGGAGGCTCCAACAGAGAAATATGTTTTGATCATCATGACTTGAGGGTCAATGAGAAAATACGCATTCACATGCTAAAATATGTACAATTAAACCAGTAAATTAAAATAAAACAATGCAAATTGATTTGTCATTAAAAACTAAGATTAATGTAGTCACGTCCAAGTTTGGCAGGGTTCAGTTAGTGCCTTGTCAAACTTGTGGTCTTTGTGTCCTGAGAGATAGGTGGCGCTGGAAGCTTGGTGACGTAGTAACTATTTGCAGGGCTAGCTGGCGAGCTTCCAGGTGACATGCAAGCTACCCCGTAACATACTTGGTCCAGTCTTTCCACAATAGCTCGTTACTAAGCCCCTTTTTTTTGGAGCAGTTTGTACTCTGGCAGAGGAAGTAAACATAAAAGAGGATGAATTGTGTGTTGGACACTTCTCTGTTTTGGATTCTCCGGCTCCTCGTTCCCTCAAAGATCAGCACAGGCACAGCGGTTTGCAATTTGTCAACAGCACAAATTTGCATATAAATGTTTATCCATGCCAAACTATACGCCAAAGCTGTACTGCTGTTATAAATTCTGTCAGATTCTGCCTTTAGAATATGTTTAAGTTGGTTTCTAAGCGTTATATCGATGATAATAACAATTACTGCACATCTGCAGTAAAAATGTGCTCTCTCTGCCATTTGAGCAAATCGTGAGTGACCAGGAGTCAGCCAATTATATAAGTGCCCTACCAAAAAGTTAGCCAATGAGAATTGAAGCAAGCACTTACCTGTAAAGCCTCTGTTTGGCGGCGACAGTGAAAAACACAGAGGAAGTGGCAGTGGTATCAGCTGCTCTGACGGCAGCCTAGTAGACCAGAAATCAGCGCAGTTACAAGATGCTGTGTTTCGAGTTAAGAGACGCCACTCTCACTTAACAGAAAATGTCTGCCTTTTTTGCTTCATTGTTATCTGTATCACACCTTTATGTACACCCAGCAGCTGAACAATGCACCAGCCTGCTAAAAAGGCACTCTGGGAAAACGTACTGTAGGAAATAACCCAAGAGGCAAGTGGAACTGAGGAAGAATTAGTACAAGAGAAAAGCCAATTACAGCACTTCTTACCAAAATAACTCCTGGGTTCTGGATTGCATTGGTGATCACAGATATGAAAGGGATAACAGTATATAACAGAATAAGAATTTCTGAGGGGGAAATTTTCTGTTCAGTTGGTGGAAGTCACAAAAGATTAACCTCTGAAATGGATTTCCTCCAGTGAAAGCTGATAAGATCGAGCTTGTCTGCTGCTCTGCTGTTTGCCCACGTCCTACTGGGAGAAATCTGTGTGTGTGTTTGTGTGTCTCAACAACAAGACCTTACAGCAACACTGTCAAGAAATCTATCACCAGTCTCTCCTCTCATAGGAGCACTGTTTGAGAGTGTCTGCTTGTGGGAATGGGTGTGCTGCTGTGTGGAGGTGTGTGCACAGTGCTTACACTTGTTTGTGTATGTTCTGTACCTGTGCACAAATGGCTTTACACACATCTACATGTGTTTGTGTGTCTGAGTGTATGTGTGTTTGTATGTTTATGGTCCTGCAGATTGAAGACTATTGACCCAGTGGTTTTCTGCTCACTTGTACGGTGCTTCACTGTTGGAACGAAACTGATCTAAACTTGAAATCGAAATTCCACTCGACATGATGGTGTTGCTATTTCTGAGAACAAACCACTATGTTGATTTGACATAGCGGAAAACATTTGTTTAACAACCACATATCAGTAAAGCGACAACTTTGAGGCTGCAACAACTTAAATAAATGTTTGGAAGAACCAACAATGCAATGATTATTTTGGTATTCTTTATCAGTAATGGGGCTAAAAATGTTGTCCTCAGTGGGCACCAATGGTCATGGGGTCATTAAAATCAATGGTTTATCTTCTGGGCATCATGAATGCACTCGACCTCTTTCTTTCTGATTTATTTTGATATTTCTTGTGTACAAGTGGCTGTTTTGGCCTGGTGAAATCCACATAAAGAAAGGTCAGAGACTCACCAAAATAATTGGGGTTCATCTCTAGTGAATGAATGCTAATCCAACTGATTGTAGGTATTCGTCAGATGGAAATTTGAACCTCATGGCTGTGCTAGAGAAAAGGTCAAGGGTTCATCAAATTCACTATGAATCATCTGAGGACCATGAATATCAATGTTACATTTAATCAAAATCTGACCAATAATTGTTGAGATATTTTGTTCTACACAAAAGTTTTGGAAATTGATTGATGAGCTGGCAGGGCAAAGTTGACACCCACTCGTACAAAATAAATGTGGCATATCTGTAAAAGTTCTCTCAAACTTTAATGAAGAAAAAGGGTTTATTGTTAGGGTTCAGAAACTAGCGGACCCAAATGCAGTACGCAGACTCAAGGAGCAGGTTAAAAGATTTATTGAAAGCTCTGGGCGTGGGTGGATGAATGATGGCTTGGGAAAGCGGGCTGGTAGCTGGTGCAGGGGTCTTGAATAATCTGGAGGCTCGAATAGCACGGGGAACAGGAATGACGGTGGAGAATGGGCAGGCAGGCGGGCACGTGGCTGGTGAGCGGAGAGAGCAGGCTGATTGGCACAGGAGATTCTGGAGCACAGGGACAAACGAATTATCACAGGAGCAAACACGAAGAGCAAGCAAAGAACTAAGAAGGCCTGATATGGAACAATCTGGCGAAGTCTGGAACGAGAGCCAGGGCTGATATACTGCTGTGCTGATGAGATACTGAGTCGCAGGTGTGCCAGCCACCGGAGCTCAGGAGCAGGGAGGATCAGCCACGCCCACACAGACAACACAGAGAGTACATCCCAAGTCTCTTAATTGCATCCACGTTTCCCTCACTTGCGTCTTTTCCTTGCATCTTAGTCCCTCCCACCGGGGATGCCTGGAGAGACGCAAGGAAACCATGCGAGGAGAGAAGAAACGAGGAAATATGTTTTAGACGTCCTTTCCTCTGAAGCGTCACGTGAAGCGGCGTCCGTTTCTGATGACGGCGGGCAGCTGATCACAGCTGGATCAGCTGTCAGTCGGCTTTAACATCTGTTGAGACTTTTGATAGAGTTTGTGTCGGCACACGTGCACTGTACTAATACTAATAAAGGCACACAGTTATCAGTGGCAGAGCAGCAGTGTCTTCTCTCTGTAGCCTGTGTTCTGCTGAGAGGCACACATTTATTCATTATCTGCGTCTGTTTTTATTGATATTGTGATTGTGAATTCATTATTTAATAACCCAGAATAGGATCATGGTGTCTTTTGAACACTGGAAATTATTTATTAGGCTAAATGTTTCAGGGGAAATTGAACTGATGTAACTCACATCAAACCCGACACTCAGGAATGATCAGCCTCACATCTGAGTGAATGGAAATGAGGATAAATGATGTAAAAAAGTGGTTCTTGCGGACAGACAGAGTCTCCTCTCTCTCTGACTTTAATCCATAATAAAAGTCTGTCTTCACTCCGGTATGAAACTCCAGTGATGTTGTGGTGTATCAGATCAGTCCGACCAGCTGCAGCGTCCAATCAATAACTGATATCCAATAAAGGGGCGCGTCGGCCGGTAAAAGACTCCCGTGAAGGCTGCTCTCGTGTATTCTCGTTCACGGATCCTCAGAGATCCCTCCTCACTCAGCGACCCTCGCTCCTCGGAGCAGAAATAAGAGCTTTGGGACGGTCTTCAACATGGCGAGGAAAATAAGCGACTTGAGATGCACCCAGAGAGACACGGGGAGATCACAGAAGACAAGACGGCAGGGTAAACATAGAGACAAAAGGGAAACACTGGGGTTATGGCGGAAACCATAACATTTATACCCTTTTTTTAAAAAATCTTTATAGCCCAATCCTTTTTACTCCTTTAATGCATTAACTCTTTTTGTGTGTTTTATTATTTTTGCAAATAAATAAACTAACTTTTTTGGTAGGTAGCTGTGGTCTCCGTTTTCTCCTCTCCTTCTGTACTTCCTCAACAGTGAGATAATCCATCACAGCAGGCGTAAAGCTTTCATTTGGTTTGGTCAGACTTCACGTCTCATCTCTTTTTCATTTTGTTTGAACTGAGTGTTTTCATATCAGTGCATGATTTTATTATTATGCTTTGCTCCCCGTCAATCACTTGGCCCCCACAGGGAGAGACGGAAATCAGCGCCAGAAAGTCATAAACTTGGAAGCAGGGAAATAAGTCGCCTTAAAAACTCTTCACCAAAACTGAACAAGATGTGCTGATTGTGCCTGAAGCTCTGTTACGTTGGTACAGGCTGTACCAAGCGCCTCCAAAAACACCTCCAAAACATTTCCTCTGGTCTCGTTAAGCTTTGCTAAAAGGATCACAAGAGAGGTGTGATAGCTGTGCATGTGTGGGATCTGGTTTAGCTGTACTTGTGAGGACTGGCCCAGTGTCTATTGAGTTGCTGGGACACATTGCTGTGAAAAAGCAGATTTGTGAATTTGGGGGAAATTCAAAGCCCTAACAGGCACTGCCCATAGTGACTGTGACACGACTTCAGCTGAACCTATGCAAACAACTACATTTAAGCAATATAGGCACTTCAGCCATTGCGCAGCATGTTTATACAGTATACACACATCCACAGGTGGAAATCAGTAATCTTTCCATATTACTGATTCCAGCTTGTTACTGGAAATAGTCATTCCAGCAACTGGTCAAACTGTGGCTGCCATAGAAATATTGTGTCAGTAATTCCAATTTCAATTCAGGTCAAATCCAAACGGGGGAGAGAGCTCGACAAGACAGCAACAGCATCAAAGTGTGTAACTTTAACACGAGGGACCATTGCTCATTTCCTGTTTCCTAAATCCAGTCAACACTCGCACTATATGCACATAAACGGGGTCGTGTTTTTGTGCTTCGATGCATGGGCTACGCTTTTAGCTCTGTTTTTGGCATCTGTCTCTTTAGCTGCTAAATGCTCGACTGTGTTCACCAGCTAGTCTCTAACTGTCTGTTTACTGTTTGGTGCTGAGCAGGTAGTGTGCAACTGTGTTTTTTTTGCTGAAAACAGCTGCCTGCTGTGGCCGAAAATTACGCTACGAGAGTGGCGAGCTAACCGGACAGCGAAACAGTGAGCTGAAACTTGCTATAAAGCTCTGAGGGGGAGCTGCAGATCTGGGTGATAATTCTCTGCAGGTTCTTCATTACGAGCAACCCCTTTCACATTGTCACATTATTTTTATCTTGTCATTTGCTACAAAATTATTGTACAGCATGAAATCTTATTCACATAAGATGAAAACTGTGTTTCAAAATATCAATAAGAGAGAGAGATTGAAAACAGGGTAAAGAGATGTTGACGGAAATGAGAAGCGATAGATTCAGCAGAAAGAGAAGAGGGGAAGTTATCGAGCGCAGCTGACGAATCTATTCTTGGTCTGCTCCGATTGTGATTGGCATTTACATCTGTCAACACAGAGTGACAGCTCGCGCCAATCAGCTGGTTGATTCAAAATAAGGCACTCGCACACACGGTGCGCCCAAAGGCACGAAATGTGTGCGCATCATTTGCCTTTCCACGCTCAAACTGACAGTTGTGCGTGCGCAAATGTCCACATGTCCGCTTCCGTACGTGCTTGGAGACACAGATGTTGACCGAAAGACACACATGACACGCATGGCTGACACACACATCGGCTGACTTACACATGCATGAAAGCCCACTGTTTCAGCAGGCCACAGTTAGTCCAGTGCTAAGTGCAGCAAAGGTCAAACCCATTTGTGCATCAGAAAATGATCATTTCATAACGATTTGTCTTTCGCTGACTTTCTCTCCTTCACTTATCTCTCTCTCTCTCGCTCTGTGTCTTCCTCTCTTCCTCTCAATTGCGGCTAATTCATTATGTCAGTGATCTCTCTTTGTGGCGGGACAGAAGGGCAGCATTGTTGTGGACTCATGTTTGTCCTGCCAGCTGCTCCTCCTTCCCTCCATCCCTCTCTCCTTCATTCTCTTTCTGTTCTCCTATCAATCTCTCTCTCCTCTTTCCTCTCTGCTCCTTGTCTACTCCCTCTTTCTCTACCCCTTGTCCTTTTTTCTTTCTTTCCTTACCACCCCCCTCTCGTACAGACATTCCCCCTTTCCTTCAATCTCTCCCTCTCCTCTATACATTTGTGGTGTTCCTCAGGACTCCTTGTCCTCCTGTACTTCCACGTCCTTTATCCACACCCTCATCTATTTATTTTTCACTCTTCTTTCTACACTATTTTTTAAATGTATTGTCGTTTACTTGAATTAAACTATATTATGTTTTTATTTTTATCTGAATTTAATTTCATTCCTTCCATCCTCCTCTCTCTCCCTCCCTCCCTTTGGTCCCTTATTTGCCTTCCTTTTCTTCCACCCCCCTTTTCCCTTCATCCTTTCCACATATCTTCCTCCAATTTGCTCCCCCCATCCTTCTCTTTCCCTTCTCTCCTTTAACCGACCTCCTCTTCTTTTCTAATCTTTCTCTCTGTAAGTTTTCTTTCTCCCTCTATATGTCCTAATTTTCCCTTTCCTCCTTCTTCTACCTTTCTTTTTTCCACATTTTTCCTTCGTCTTTCTTTTACTCCTTTTCCATATGCCCTTTTATCTGTCTTTCCTCCATTACTCAATCCATCATCCATCATCTCTCCTCCTTACGTGCATAATCCAAATATTCTTCTCTCTTCTTTCTGCTTTCCTTGATTCTCCCTTACTCCCCATCTCTTCTCTGCCTCTTCCTCTTCATTCAGTCTTCCTCCCATCCCTCCCTCTGCTGTCCCGTGTGATATATCAGTCTATAACTAATCCCTTAGTGATGGATTAAGGCCCCGTGTCACACTGCCTGAGGTGTTCAACATCACATCTGTGTGTATGTGAGGAAGAGAGAGAGATACAGAGCTGCTGAGATAAAAACATAGAAACAGAAGGAATACGACACATTTGTCTGTGTGCATGAATGCATGTCTATAGGTGTGTATGTGTCATAAAATATAGTATATATATATATATATATTGGAGTGAATAAAGGACAGTATTATTGGACTAATAACCATGGATGTCTAGACCAAGATGTGTGGCGGTAGATTTGTGTATGACAGGCATTTAGTCTGATGGGAGCTGGAAATAACTGGGACAATGCCTGAAATTTTCAAGCTAAATTCTTTGTTTGTGGTGCAGTTGAACTGTACTGCGTTATACTGACAGGGGTTTCTATTATTTTGTCCAACCACTTTACATCAATGAGGGTAGGCTAAATAACAGCAACACCTCTATCATGCAATACAGTTCAACACCACCACAAACTACATCCTCCAAAATTATATCATACAGTTGAATCAAGTCTGTTAGAAGAAGATATTGGAAATTAGTTAGCTGTATATGAATATTCTGTAAGATCCAAGATGTCCAGCATGGCTTTCACTGTAGAACTTTCTCTTGTTGTGCCCCTTATTGATGCTGACTGAAATGCTCTGAAAAACACCCTCTGAAATGTCAGACTATTGCCATTCTGTTTGGACAAACATTTTATAACATACATTTGTGAAGGAGCCCAGACAAGACAACCATTTCGACTCCAAACATCCCTCTCTGTTGGGATTCTCTGGAGGTGCCAGTGGCTCTAGTAAAAGAGAAAACACATTCAGTTATCAGCCAAAAAAAAAGGGTTAAAAAAAATCAAATAAATATGCACTGCTAGTCACATCACATTCCAGGTAGAATACCTTACTGCATCTTTAGTGTAGCACTGTGCTAACCCTGCTGGTAACCTCACACTTATCAAGAAAGAGAAGAAAATCAGTTTTTTAATCAAACTAAATTCCCTGAATAGTATTTCATGTATCTGTGGCAACACCCCAACACAGAACATTGCATCTTTATAGCACTACCCAACTAATTTCTGCGTTGGCACACCCCTCTGTGTGGACTTGGCTCAACCTGAAAAGAGAAGATGACTTGTCGCAGCTCTACCACACTAACCTTAACCCCC
>NTHP01000014.1:325863-344195 GCA_003416845.1 Oplegnathus fasciatus
CCCCCACCCCACACAGAGGAGCTGCGGCTCTCAGATGTGAGGGTCTGCGGGTGCTGAGCTGGACAATGAAAGTAAACACATTCACTCATCTGCCCCCGGCAAATAAACACTTAAAATAAATCCCGGCCATAAAGCACATTTCTAGGGACTATCCACTTTGTTCTGCTCTGGAGGAATATTGCCTTTTTGGTGATACTGACCAATCCTGAAGGAAAAGGAGGGTAAACACAGGACTGGAGGGATTGGATGGCTGACCCAGGAAATCATTGTGGACTGGGGCTGTCAACAAGAAAATCCCCACAGATTGGATGTTATGAGTCTGGAAATCTTCAGGAACTAAAATTATTAAAGTCAGTCTGCCTGACGCTAAATCATGTTGACAAAAGGATATGAGTTTGGCTTGAGAAGACCTCGCTTCCCAATTAAGCTTTAGCTCCGTTTATTGCGAGGATGAGAAGAGCAACAAGGAGCGTGAACTCTGCAGGGAGAGCCCAGAGAGAGAGAGAGATAGACGTTTAACTGTTAAACATCAGAGTGAGCTGCACCTGATGCACCTGAAACCTGATGGATTATCAAATTGTTTTCACTCTGATACAGGACTGTCGTAGATTCGGGACATAGCATTATGATCGTGGATCAAGGCTATTATTATTGTCACACACATAATGTCAATGGTCCCGATGCAAGTCCTAAAAAATGTACGTTTAAAATACTCTTCACTGATTTAGCATTGCACTCCTATAATATTGTCGGACTCATGGTGGACGGTTTAAAGAAACTGATTAAACTAGCGGGCTGCAGAGGGCTACTTGTAGTCTTCAGCCCCTACGACGCTGACTCAAGTGACATCACTTGAGGCAGTTTCTCATATTTTCACAAAATGCCCCAAAAGACTATACAACTTTTTTCACATTTGCAGTAGCACTCTCCCACACCTGTAAACTTTTATGTATTTTGCTGATTGAGGACTCGTCGGGTATTAAATGAAGACTTGCCCTCCAGCAAATCAGAGGAGAAATCTGCAATCAGAGGGGCAATCACAACAGCAGCAACACTGCCACTCCCAGCTCTCCACTGTCACTCCCATCTCTCCAAAGATAGGAAAAGAGTATCCTGGTATCTTCAGTTCAAAATATGTATTAATTTATCCCAAAATGTATGTACTTACTTATTTTGTCGGAGAGATTTTAGATCTAAGGCAGATAGTGACTAGATTAAATATGTGCCTGTGCCAGTTTCCTTTGTCTTTGTCTTTTTGTTAATCTAAATGATTAAAATTGTAGCATCTCCATATCTCAGCCCTCAGTATTTTTTTCTTGATAATGTTGTTTTTCCATCTTATTCGGTGCCTTGATTTGTGTTGGTCTGCAGTTTCTCCTTCCGGCTACGTGGTGATAACATTTTCTCCTGCTTTAGGCCACGTATTTGCCTCTTCCCAAAATTCCCTCAATTTTTTCTCACACTTGCAAGAACCAGTCGGAGGCTCCCATTAATCGCCTACAGTGGCCCACGGGGAACCGTAGTCGCAAGTGAATATTTGACAATAAACAAAACAAAATGTTACACAAGAAGAAAAGCAAGGAAAGACTCTTTTCTGTTTTTTTGTTTCCTCGCTTACTTTCACGCATGAAACCTGACAGACATGTAAATACAGCACTGAATAAAAGTTCACGTGCGTAGTTCACTAGCGTTTTGTCCTGCTACGCTTCCCTGCCCAGCAGAAAATGGCTGGTGTGTTCATGAATGTCTGTGTGTGTGAAGTGGAGTGATTTGTGTAGATAGATAGATAGATAGATAGATAGATAGATAATGAAGACGGGGAATCTCGAAGCAGGAGCACTACCTTGGTGATTGCATGCCGCTCAGATTTTACGCCTCACTGTGGCACAAAAACTTCAGTCAGTTTCAACTTTGACCTTGTTTGTTGGTGACATTTCAATAGGCAACCAATGATGAGACAGAGGTTGTGTTACACGGTTGACATATGAAAGCCACCAATGGTGAACGAAAAAAATTTTTTGCACCAAACCCCCTCATCATCAGGTTCTTACCCATCTCTTTCTCTGAAGGACGGTGACTGCCAGAGTCTACATTTATGTTAAACTGAAGTACGTAATTCACAAACGGTCATTGGTATAGGCGGAGCGGTGCTTGTTGGTAAACTTACGCTACACTACGCTGTTCTCTGCGTTCTTACCACTGATCATATGTAGAGAGCTTCAGGATAATTTGAAGAAACACTTCCTGTCCATAAGGGAGCACACACGACGGCTCATAAAGCCCAGGTGTAGAAAACCAAAATAGTCTGTTTATTGACAACTGAATTAAAACATGTAGAAAATGATTCTAATACTTTTAACCAAACTTCTAATCTGGTTTTCTGGCAGACAGAGGTTGATTAATTGGTTCTGTAAGTGCATCACTTCAGGCATTTTCACACTCTTCACACTTTATTCACATGATCGAGGAGGCTCCTCCGAGGTCCAAGCTGTTATCGCTCAGAGTTAATTGGATTTGGTGAAGTGTAAAAGCTGTCAAATCCGTCATTATCTGCCATTACATATACAGTATGAATATAATGCGTATCATCAAAGGTCTCACGTTATGAAAATAAACTTCAGTGGGACTGATCACTCCACTTGCCTCCATCACACACTCCATAAAAATAACACATATGAGATAGACATTGATGTCTTACCCATGGATGCGTGTTATGCAATCTGAGATCTGAGTGAATTTATTATAGTAGGATTGATATATTCCAAGATTCCAAGAATGTATTTTTTCTTTTTTGCATTCATTGAAAAACCTACTTATCCCTCATATATGTCTTTAATATACAATATATGTATATATACTGTCTGTCTAATAAACAGATATTCCTGGGTGACCGTGACACATGTTCAGACTGACATGATTTCAGGAAATAACTGAGCTAACGTGTAGAATATCTGCTTTCCTGTAATGTGATTTTCAAGGATTTTGAGCCACACACCTTCTCAGACGAACAGTAACCGTCACCAGTTCTCATTCCCAGGTCGTCTACACCCTGAGTGTCAGTTTGGTCTGAAGGGGATGAAACTGTCAACTGATAAGAAGAGTCAAACTGGGAGTCAACATGGCAGCTTCAGAATAATGGCACCTTTACTGGGAGTCAGTAACTGTTACCTCGTGTCCTTCCCTTTTTTCCTAATGTTGTTAATCCTTTGCAATTAATTCTCTGAAGTGCTGAGGCTCTTTAAGCACTGTGCTTATTGTTCCGTAATGACACCCATCTGTTAACGAAGACAGGGAGCACCGAACAGGAAGAGATAAAGACAGAGGAGGCCAATGCAGCCGAGACAGAAAACAAAACAAGGATTTATCTCACTGAAAATCTTAAAAATGCTGCCAGCTTTTCTCCGGTTTCTCTTTTGTCTGTTTGTTTTCTTTAGAAATGACAATCATAGCAGAACCTTTCTTAACATACTGTAATTACATCCTGCAATTTCTCTCCTCTTCCATTGTTTCTCCTCCATCAGCCTTTTTCATTTTTCATCACCATGTCTCTAACCTCCAACCTTTCTGGAAGATAAAACAAGACCCAGAGGTTGCCAGTGGGAAGTCAAATGAAACACAACGAAATGTCTCATACATAAATGTCTACATCCATTTTGATGATAACATTTGCATTTTTGTGTATGTATGTGTAAAAATTGCAATGTGTCATAAACAGCTGCAGTCTCTTTCAGAGTTGCTATTCCCCCCCGCCCACCAGCAGACCTGAGTGTGTTCTCACCTTTGCTTGTCACATGATCCTCCACCTGCTTGCACACCTGCCCTTCATTACTTCATCACCCCCCGGAGTATATATATCTGTCCAACAGCATGAATTCTCTACTACAGTTCCCTCTGTTACAAAGCCAGGTCAACTGAGTCTGGCGCCCTTTGACACCAGGTTTCACTGAGCCTCATATCTGTCGTGCTCCAGCCATCTGTTCCTGTTTACCTGCCTGTCTTACTTAATGACCTCTTGCTTTTTTTATGGACTCTGTCTATTGTATTTCTTGGCACATTAGTGCCACCTGTAGTGGAATACTGTGACGCCATTGGCAGAAAAGTGCACCGAAACAGGGACCCACGCATACAAGAACCACTAGTGGTCAAAAACTCCACAGGGTGTCTTTAATACAGACATGTTGTTTAAAAAAATATATTTTTCAATAAAGACTGTTTCCTTTGCACAATTAAAATTCATATTAAATTCTTCTTCCTGTGGCAACTTCCAATCCAATTTGATCTCAAACTCACAAACTAAATTGAGATAATTCCAAATGTTTGTGCCCTGTTGGGCACCAGGGAGCATTCTGGGAAGAGTGAGATTGTAACACAGGCGTATAAAAGATAAACAACCATTTTGGATCCTAATTTAAATTTGTAAGGAAATAATTTGCCAAGGTGTTAAGTTTATGAAACTGCAAATGAAGAAATGTCAGCCCGGGATTATTTTTTAATTAGAAATGACCAACAATTTGGCTGTTTTGACTATAATGAACTGATTTGCTGCTGAAAAACAAATGTATTTCATTTGATAAGTTGGTTGAGCAAAATGACTGTAGGGAGGAGGAAGAGGACGCTGTGATAGTGAGAGTGGTAATGATGATACAGACGAGATAAAATGAGAATAATGGCAAAAGATGTTGTTCCAGTCATGTAAATTTTTCCTTGACTGAGATTTAAATGAAAGCATGCTGGTCTGGACAGAAATCACAGAGACTGATTTGAATTTATAAAAGTATCATGTCACAGTGTGCAGATGCGCTAAAGTGCACCCGAATACCCGGACCTACCAGAAGATGAAAAGTATTTCAAACAGGCTGAAAGGACCGAAGAGAGATGTGAGGAGAGAAATCTCATTATCCCTATCTAACCAGGAGAGATGGTGACGAAATATGGAGAGAAAATGGAAAAGAAGCGTGAGTGACTTTCACACTTCTCCCCCTCTCTGCTTCTGTCAGTCTCTTTACTGTCATTCTGCAGCTATTTCTGTGCAGTAATGGACGTATTAGCCAGTTCCTCTCAAACAAAGGACAAATTGTCCATTAAGGACTGTCTGCATGCAGAAGGTGATTCATTTGTCCCGAGTTGGCCTTTCTGTGTGCTGGTTATAGTCTGCTCTCAGTGGATTCCGCTTTCAACAACAAGGACTAAAGTCGAATGTCATCTGCGACTACCGTCACGTCAGCATCCAAAAGCCAACAAAGTACACCACCTGCAGCTGCATTTTTATAGTCCAGATACTGTTGTACTGACTGTGGTCCAATCAAACGTGAACGCTCACTTCAGACAAACTCACACATCCCTCTTTTTTCCGCTGAAACACAGACGTGGGTGGATATGCAAATGCAGACACACGCTCTTGTTGCCCTCTAATACTCGTTTAATAGTTCCCCATGTCTCCCTGTGTGCGTACGTCTCCGTCAATATTTGGTCAAAGGTTTAATCTCCTTTTAATTATGATTTTGCCGGGGGGGAAAAAAAAACCCTATTCAGAGTCTGATCTCTCTGTTTGGAAAATCATTTTCGCAACGCAGATCAAATCTCTTCTGTCCGTCTGTGTCCTCAATAACCTGTCTGGTCCATCGGCCCGTGTGTGTGTGTGTAAATGTGTGTATGTGTGTGTTAACCCTGTGCGATGACGGTCATCACTCTTCTACATCAAATAAACGCACACCAATCTGCTGTGGACATGCTGCTACAGAAACACATACAAATCAATATGGACACAATCCATAACAGTCACATTATACAGACACACACACACACACACACACACACTGTCAGGCTGTTTAGCCAGATAACACTGTAATAGTGAGTGAAAACGGATGTAAAGACGTGACAGACACGTGTGTTCTGTAAGACACAAATTATTAACTCATTTATTTATGTTCATCCCCCTGCAGGTGTGTATTTATCTACTCTTATTGAAAGCCTATTAATTACTGTCTAATTTATTTAATTAAAGGAGACACCAAGCATGACTGAACTGCAAGTCTCTCCATTAGATATCTCAATGTAGAGTACCAGAGAAGGCTTTGGTCAGTCAAGTCTTCGTTTAGTTTTCAGTAAGTGAAGTTAGAGAAAGTTTCCTGCGTCAAGGGAAATGTACCGTTACACTTTTCAACATTAGATGGCATTTCTAGATGTTACAGTGTAGTTCACATATCAATAAAGTTGTTAATTTCATTATTAATTGAATGTACAGTCCACTTAACGTTTGACATGCCATAGTAGGATAATCTTTTCTCTCATATACAAAAAAATCCCATTATTTAATCAAAAGGAATATTAAAACACATGATTAAAGACATGACAATGTCCAACTATCACATAAGTAATATATTGTCACAAAATATAATAGTTTAAGTTACCCTTCAGTTTTGAAACCAAAAATCCGTGCCTTTTTATTCTGGCCTGAAAACATTTAACGAAAGAGGCAGAAATCCGAAAATTGGTCCATTTTACAGAAAGCCAGGATGAAGAGGCCTCTCAACTGCTATTCATCACCGGGGATGGCATTCGATGACATGACAGGCAACACCAGGAGCCATCGTATCCAGTAAAACAGTAAAATGACTACCTGTCACCTGTGGTGCTTCTGAGAAAGATGGGAAAACAATACCTGTACCAAACAGCTGAAACTCAACAAGCAAGTACTGTCAGTAAAAATAGGTCATTGAATTTCTACTCTCTGCCATGATTACTGATAATTGTCTATTTTCCACTGATGTAATAACCTATTAGGACCCAACTAATGCATTTTGTGTCAAACATGACACCCACTCTTCTCAGTCTCGTAAGTCAAACCAAAAAAGTAGTCTTAATAACTTTAGATCTTTCCTCATTATCATTCAATTTAGACACTTGCTTTAGTATCAAAAGTAGTCAGATTTGTACATCCATGGTTACAGTGCAAGGAGGAACTACTGTTAGCTAATGCAGCATGACTTCCAATGGTGCAGATTCACTTAAATGTAATACACATAGAAACAGGGTTCAGATTAGCGCTCTCTCTGGTGCTGCCAAATCCGAGACCTGAATCTGACTTGGGTCTCAAAGCAATAATAATTTTGCTTTATTTCAAAGCAAAATTGCTCCATGCTGCGAGGCCCACTAGGCTAATGCAACATGTCGGCGGCACACGTTGTCCCTTTTCCTCTTCTCAGTCTGCGTTGAATATCTTTTTGTCACACATGACGCATGGACGGAGATAATTGGCACAGTAAGCGAGAAAGAGAGATTTCTCATCAACACGAGCACAAACCCGACAAGAATACTTGATATATTTGTCAGGTTCAAGTCAGGTTGCAGAAGCTGTAGCCCGCAGCTAACTCACTGACTCCACGGCAACATTATACTTCCTGTTTACGTAACCCAAAGCATGATAGGAACGGTAGTGCCGAGACTTAGAATATATTCATCACAAATGGATTTTGGTTTTACACTGTGAATATTGTTTAACGTGGTTCTTATATGCCTGGAACACTGACTCTCTCTTCTATCCATTCACACACAGATATTGGAGGTGTGTTGAAAACGTGCAAAAAAAAACCAGGCAAAAAACCCAAATAATTTAAAAAATGTGTAATATTGAAACCAAAAAAATCCCCCATGAGCTAGAAAGCATTTTCCCCATAAACCTCACTTGTAAAAGACAGCCTGTAAAACAATTTACTGTTAACAAATATACTCTATAAGTGCCAAAAATACAAAATGTACTTTCATTTCTAGAAAATTCCCTGGGTGACTTCTGTTACACCTATTATACTTTATTCTTGACTTCGTGTAGCTGTATAATTTTGGTGAGAACGCTGCATGTGTACTCTTGGCTACATGCTTTGTGTTAACATATGCATGTGTCTTTGCGCAACCTCCTCTTGAGGCAAAGTCTTTCATCTTAGCTCTGCCTCAGATGTCTTTGTTGCCTGTTGTGTCTTTGTTTGGGCACCTCCAAACCTCATTAGTTTAGTTTTTTTCTGAAGCTGGGAATTAAATCATGCGAGTGTATAACTAAGTGTATCCTCTTTATCCTCTCCCCTATCTTCTCCCTCCTCCTCTTCTTTTCTTCCCTGTCCTTCATTTGGTGAAAAGAGAGATGCACAACTTTTCTTTGATCATTCAGTATTACCTTCTATGCCTTGCGCGTATTTGAAAGAGAAAGGCAATGACAGGCAGACATGGAAAGTAATTTCCCTCTAATGTGAGTGAAATGGATGAGAAAATCAAATTAAACAAGGAAAGTATTAGGGCATGTGAAGAGTAGTGTAATAAATCGATTACTTTTTGTAATTATATACTTTTTGAGTCAAAAGTTTCAGACTGCCTGTAGGGTTTGTGGACACTGATCCATGGTTTACAAAAATCCCAAACTACAGTTCCTCCAAATATTGAATATCACTGAAAAAAAGCTAAAACCCTTTAAACTTTAAGTTCACACGAGGCTGCTTTCGGTCCCCTCAAAGGGCAACACTGTCAAGACGGCTGAAGTTTAACTGTACGTGGAGTATTCACGCGGATTAATTTCGCCTCCTCAGGCGAATCATCTGATTGCAGTGATTGCATTGGAATGAAGGTCTGATAAACCGACTGTGCGCCACCTGCCCAGCACCAAATAGCAGACGGACGTAGTCAGCGACTAGCTGGTGAACCAGTGGAGCCTTTAGCAGCTAAAACATATTTCCCTCAGCAGTTGGTGAAGAGCAAAAACACAGCCAAAAGGAGAGTGAGCAGTGGACTGACATCCATCTGTTGGATAGACACACGCCTGCAAATGAAAGCTGGATGGGCTGTTGTTTGCCAAGCTGTTCAAAAACTTAACATAACGGTAAAGGGATAAAATAAATGATGATTTAATGTCCCCATCCAGGCAGTTTCATTTGAAGCTTATAATTATGTTACATGTTGAGCATTTGACACAGAATAAAAGATAGAAAACACAATAATCTAACTATGTAAAAGACATGGCCGCTGTCATCACCCTCACTGAGATCCACGCGTTTATATTTTCACTGCCCAGTACCACCTGCCACGTTTAATTAATCATTGCCCTGCATTCTCGCTAACAGCAGGCCTCCTGACCTGCTGCTTTGATTTAGTAACCTATTTGACTGTGGGACAGAAGCATTTTTCATCCTGCAGCTTCACTGCTGTTGAGCTTTGAACCAGCTGATGGGAGGCAGTTGGTTTGTTAAAAAGTTTAATATACGAGGTGTTAAAGGTCTGAAATTAAATGATCATGTTGACAGTTAAAAGGAGATAAAAGAGCTTAGTTCCACTGTTGGATGAGTAAAAAACAGGATTAATATGATATTTCCCCTTTTTGTACATTATTGCATCTGTGATAATAAATAAATAGATGGATGTTCTTAATAGTTAAATGTTATTCCTCAGTGTCAGAAAGGTTATTGGCTGTGTTCAATCAGCAGCACTTTGTTTCTGCCGGCTCTTTGTTTCTTTATCTTGGCTGTTAAATTGATCTTAAATCCAATTCCGGGTGCCCTTAAAAAGGTCTTGAAATGTTTTACATTTCGCGTCCCCGCAGAAGCTGCCCTCCAATTTCCGGAGCCTCTTTTCCCCCGCTGAGCGTCTAGACAGCAGCGGACCTCGCAGACAGCTACTGTTGTCACCGAAACCAATATCACACATCAGCAGCCTTCTCCACGCGTGTTTATTATGTGTTTGCGTGTGTGCATGTGTGTGCTTGGATAAGTGAGTGCTGGCATATGGTATTATTCTCCTCCATACATGTGTCTCTATGGTGATCATGAGGTGTTTGTTGCTTGTGCCTGTCCACACATAAGTAAATATTTCCCTTGTCCATCATCCTCTTTGTTTGCTCATCAGTTCATCCGTCTATCAGACGTATATCACCGAGTCTCAACGCAGTTCTGGGTCTATTCTCTCACTGTCTCCGACTCGTCTTTTAATGTGACTTTTGTCCTGCGAGGACACATTAACTCCGAGGTCTGTATGCTCACTGATTCTCACAGTGGCTGGGCTGGCTCACGCTGTGTTTCAATCTGAGTTCAGTCAGGACTGCCCACCAGCTGGCTGAACGGTGAAGCAGATGTAGAATTGCCTTAAAATACAGCTAGTCTCATGGTGGATAGATTTTCTCTAAAAATGCCGCGAATTAAACATGAAAACCTTTAACCCCTCTTTAGAAATACAAAATAAATCAATCTTAATATTTATTTCTTAGATACGCAGTCCTAATGTACATATAATCAGTATTTTTCATGTTAATACTGGCCTAACTGACTCTGTAATGTGAAAGGGGTCTTTCTTAGCAACAAATCAGAGGATTATCACCCAACTCTGCAGCTGCACAGAGCTGTTTATCCTCTTTTAGGTCAGTGTGTCGGAGCACACTTATTGTATGTTCTGTCTCAGTACGCTCGTCAACATAAAGCAACAGGGAGGTACAGTAAGGATGCATTGTTGGGCATGAGGATAAGTTTACTAAGCGTCTGACATCTTTATTTCTAGAGCAAGCAAATAGAAGAACTAAGACATTTAGCTCGACCACAACAAATGTCTCAGTTGATGTATTACTGGTGTAAATTCGTACCCACAAGGGTGCCAGATCAGAAAACACTGAAATGGGCACTAACAAACAACATATTTTTTGTTGCTTATGCATGAGCACTTGTTGGCTGGCAAAGGAAAGAAAAGGAAGAGGCGGTGAGAGGAGATGTCAAGTATTTTCCAAAGCTCCTGTACTGAAAAACTGTCATCTGTGGGAACATGTCCGTGAACGCTGCTCAGGAAAGATCTGGAACATCTGATGTAAAAAGTCACCTTGACGTGAGAAGTGTGACCCCTGCCTGCGACCACCTGTCTGTCTTTCATTCTTTGATTGCCTCCTCTTGTTGCCTCTAAAACCCTTCAACCCTCTTGTCTCTTGCTCCATCTAACTACTCATATCTGTCTTTTTATTCCATTTCCTTCTGATTTCAGTGGAGTTTTTGTTGTTTTATGGAACTCTTGGCATGGCACTCATCCCACCAATGACCACCTGGCTGAAAACACAGATAAGACAGCGTTGGTAAAATTCATCAATAAATGAAAGACAGAGAAAAATAAATGAGTAAATTGATGCTGAATAAATAAAAATAGCCAATATAAGATAAAATAAAATAATAAAATGCCCCAGACTGTAAATAAAATAATTAAAAAAATTGAAAGGTCAGAGTATAATTAATGTAAAAGTTTTTAAAGGGATTTAAAAAAAATTGATTTGACTTATTTCCAGATCAACTTCAAAAAAGAGGATGAAACAACACTTTTAGCAGACAGCTTGGAGGCAAGCAGACTTGAGGCAAGCAGAGGTCACGTGGCATGGTCAGACAGATCACGGCGCTAAATGGATGGAGGAAGCAATCCAGGATCCTGAATGCATCTGACAACTGAGGGTTGACCTAAACTAACAACTTCAGTTCCCAACAGAAATCAAAATAACCTCACTATGGCCAGACATGATCGTGTTGGCTGAGCTCACCTCTATACACAAGAGTGCAGAGAGGCAGGTGGGGGACTGCTACCTAACCTGCGGAGAAAGGATGCAGAGGCTGTGTGGAAAAATCTACCCGACACTTTTTGAGGAAGATCTGAGACAGGAGTCTAAAACTGAGAAAGGTCTTGAGAGATATGGCCGAGGAGCTTCTGGCTGTGGCTCAGAGGGAGGGAAAAGGATCCTAAGGCCAGCTGAACGGGGTGGCGAGGAGACTTCGCCAATGAGGGGTGGCTCCTAGATGATGATTGCTGGCCCAGCGGCACAGTGGGATGAGCGTCAGACAGCGTGCCCTGCAGGTTTTACACCGAGCAGTTCATCTATCAGGAAGAGTTTAGCTGCATGTAAGGGTGACACTGATACTTGTATTCATGTATTCATGTTTTGCCGAAGGGCAAAAGAGGATTTATTAGTTTTTACCTCCAATGAGGACCACTTAAACTCTCCATAAACAGCCCAGGAGAGCTGTAGAAATGCTATTTCATATTTAAAAGGGTAGATAAAAAACATTTATCCACTCTGCTGTTGATTGTATGCATCCTAGTCCAAAAAGTGCCTGATTGAGACGGAGCCCTTGACATTTTATTTAACACATTTTATTTTACTAAATTTGTTTTAACTTTTGAAATGAATCTCTCTACTTGTGCAACAGCGACGGGTAACGTCACGAACAGTAGCAGGGCAAGCATCAATGTAGATATGACTGAAAGGTGATCCACAATAAGCATCTTTGCAAGTTGGGAGACCCGGTACCACCAGGAGCTCTGATGGCGATGACCTGCATCTGTGCTAATGCTACTAGGAACGGGTATAGCAGGAGTGCTCACTGACGGGCGAGTATTTTTAATCAAATTTTAGTAGCTTAGTAAACTTATCTTCAATATCCCTTTCCTCCTTTGTCTTCTGAAATGCTCATTTGTGTAGAAGGCATTTTCAGCACCATGCTGCTTGCTGCACTTAGCTAATTAAGCCAATTACGTTTGCTGTTCAGACTCACAGCTGTGGTGCCCTTTCAGACCACAGGCCCCAGTGCAGTTGCACTGGCTGCATGATATTTATGCCACTGACCACTGGTGTTAGCCCTGTAACATACTGCAGAGCTGTCAGCTGTGCTCCTCTGTGTTCCACCTAAAGCTTTAGATCCTGCATGACTCTGAACAGGAATAAGCAGTTGAAGAACATACTCAAAGTGCATATTGTGTGTGTGTGTCCAGGAAAAAGTGCAAAATAGTAGATGGAAATGGCAAACATGTGGCATCGGTGGGTGTTTTTGAGGAGGCAGAGAAGGGACTGTAATGCCCTCCCGCCATGCGGTGCCAGCTGGCGTACCTGTTCTGGGTCAAGTTTATTGAGTTGGAAAAGATTAAAGCACGCCTCCTTACCGACACAAGGAGAGTCGTAAACAGTGAGAGCTTTGTCCAGATATGCACATATTGCCGGCACCGGACCTTGGGGAAATCTGGCCCGGCAGCAAGCGATGCACAAGCTAGAAAACACCGCGGATCAATGAGGAGAAGACAGGAGCCAGTGCCTTGACCAAGCCGGCGCTCGTTTATTACTGAAACACAATTTTCCCTCTCATTTCCCCAAATTCTCTCATACGTGCACGTCTAAATAAACAGCGATGAAAAATAAAGACATAACAGTGAAACCAAAACTACATTAAATTATATAAACATTTACCACAAGGGAGAATAAGTACAAAACTAAACAAAATAATAATTGTTTTACTCAAAATACCAACATTTACCAAAATAATATAAACCAGGATAAACACGTACATGTAACATACTGTATACACACATTATTATCACGCTTATTCAGCACTAGCGTGATGCATATACATCCTTCCTACTACATGCAGAGGCACCATGCTGTCCCACACACTGCACACAAATAAACAATATGGCACAAGAGACGGAAAATGTCAAACTAGTGTTACTTGGCATTTATTTCTTTAACACTTACTTACTTACTGGCTTGATTTCACTTTTACAACATTTGGAACAGATATTGTTTTGTCACGGACCACATGCACCGTGACTTGTAAGAGTTGGTAACCAATGCTAGAGTTTCCAGAGAGTGCGAGCGACATGGTGACTCTCTGCTCGTTGAGACTAATAACTCTGATAACTTTTACATTAGTGTTAAAACAAACGTAAGTGTAGAAATACAAGTTTTGCATTACCTGTGGATCAATGAAGGCCAGTGCTCGTTTATCACTGAGTATAGTTCACAATGACTATCAAAAATTGTGTATATGCACGGACCGAATGTGTTCAGCCTATGGAGAGTTAGTGAGTTATTGAAGACGGACTGGATTGTAAAAATCTGCAGTGAGTGGTGATAAAGCGGCAAGCGCATGCTGGAACATCGTGAGTGTGGATTTTTATTGTTTGTGAATATAATGTCTATTGATTTCAGTACATGGCAGAGGAGCACTGGCCAGTGTGCAGCGTTCACTCATATAAACCAAAATTCAATAACAGCTGCTTCTGTACTGCCTCCCGTAAAAGCTAATGCAATCATGTTCTATCCTTTCAAGTTAACTGAGGACTACATAGAAATCACATTTGAGACAACAGTAATAACAACAGGAGAAAGTAATATACTCTGACGAATGAGAGTCATCAGGTCTCAGTGGATCAGCGGTAACAACCAACGTGTTGGTCCCTGTCAGCATTTTCTTACTGTTTCGTGTAGCATTAGTTTCATCTACTACTGGCCATTTATGTTTTATGTACCACTAAATTGGATTTGGAGAGAAAACTTTTGTGTTCTTTGGTGACAATTTCTCAAGTTTCTAACTCATCCTTGACAAGAAAATCACTTTTAAAGCTCCACAAACTTGGATGAGCATTTTTCACTATTTTTGGGGATTAGGTCTCTATGCAAATTCTAGTTGCTGCTCAGATTCTTTGAAAGCTCCCTCAAAGAGGAGAGCCTTTTCTTCCAAAAACAGTTTGCAAGTTATATGCAGTTCCTCCATGTAAATGTCTCTGAGTGAGATAGCCTTTCTCATAGGGACAATTGGGGAGTGTAAATGGGTGGAGGCGCTGCAAGGGCTCGTGTGCTGTAGCATGTACAGTACTGGATGTGCTCAGTCTGCGAGCAGTAGCTCTGATGTTGAGAGGTCAGCAGGGGGAAACTGAATTATTTCTGGAAGTGCTGTGCCTTAGTTGAATGTTGAATTGAATGTTAAACAGAGGAAGGAGTGCACCAAAATGTTTTGAGTTCAGAGATGAAATCCTTTGTTGGAGAAATGATGGAAGTCAGTAGAGCATTTCTGGAAAGTGATTTTCTTGTCTAGGGGTGAGTCAGAGACTCCCAGCCAAACTGGATTAAAGTGAATCAAATGTTACCACAATTTGGAAGGTTGCTGCTGTCAATTTACCGACTTCTCATCTGCTGTGTGTCTCGTGGGATTTTAAAAAGAAAGACATTTCAAACAGCACATCATTTAGGTCTACAACATTTTATTCTTAATTGATCCCTTTTGGAGATATGATTTTTCCACTGAGCAGTCGGTGCTGCCTGTTTGGTTTATACTCATGATGTTAAACGTCATTTTCAGCAATTTCTGCAAACACCGCTAACGGTTTATAGCTGTGTGATTTGATTACAAAGCCACCCACGTTTTGAGCGCTGAGCATTCATTAGTTTATGAGATTAGTATTATGGGATTGCAGCTTTATTAGAGGGGGCACACAGCAGCGAGGGGCAGAAGGGAGAGAGGAAGAGAGGAAAACAACAACAACAACAACACAAAATGCAGTCCGGATTGACTGGAGTTCACTGCCCTTTATCTCCTGGGACACACTGCCTTTCACCACCCTGACCTTCACTTCTGATGTTCCATTGAATATAATTTGTTCAATAATGCTGATTTAGTTTCACAGTGGTCTGAACTGATTTGCAACTGTTTGTCATGGGAGGCTTTGAGTGGGTTGCCAAAGGAGATCATCAGACAATAAACAATATTAACTAACTTGTACATCATTGTGCATCAGTCTCCATTGCAATCTCCTGGGCCACAAATGTAAATCCTTATTGTGAAAACTGATTCCTTATTCAATATTTAAGCTTCAGTCAAAAGTGTTATTTTACATCTGTAAATGCTTTTCTGCTGCATCAGAGTAGCTTAATGATAAAAACTAGAATTAGAAATAAAGCAGGAAGACCTTCTTTTATATCACTGTTATGCCGTGGGAACAAATATATTATTAAACCAACCGATCCAGATCAACTTGTTATCAGAACTTTAATTTTCTAGATTCAGGTCTTTTTTGACACAGTGATGCTCGTTTCTAGAAAGTATTTGAAAAAAAAGGAGCTTCAATATGAAAAAGTGGATCTACAGAATTCCACCCAGAATCTGTTTGCTTATTTTAAGGTTAGTCTTGGGCTGAATATAAGACCTAATAAGTTGAGGTGGATGTTTTTTGCAGTCATACAAATGATAGAATAGTTGCAAGTGTGGGGAACGCTGTATCTGCACTTTTTTTTTTTAAAATAAAGCAAGTTTTTAGAGCATCCCAGTGGGAAAAGCAGTCACCCACCACCCACCATTTGAACCAGCATTTGATCCCTGCTGGCAATGTTTCCAGCTCAGCTGGGTGCTCCATCAAAGCAGTTGGAAGTGCTCACTCTGGGGAAGCCAGTGAGGGATCTCCCACTGGTTGGTCAGGGCACCTATGCAGAGGAGGCACATTCAGCAGCTGTCTACAGGGCCAGACAAAAACATAATCCTTTATAGGTCTGAGTATCAAACCTCAGCTGAAATGTGTCCGTGCATCGAGTATCAAAAAGTGTCAAGTATCATAAGTAGGTATTAAATGCTTGGTCAGATTCTTGTTGACTTATTTTTCTATCATACATTTACTAATTTAAAACAGTACAACTTTCATTTATACGTACAGATGCATTGAGAAGTTAAATATGTTTTCCTAAAAGAGCCAAACCATGTTTATAATTTTTATATATAGTATATTGACAGCAATATTGATACCCAGCTACAGTTCTTTATTTAAAATGAACTGTTGTAAATGATGTGTCAAACAAATTCTCACTGCATTAGTCCCAGAGAGTTGTTTAATGTCCCCTGCAGTTTTAATGGACTTCATTAGTTATCTTTTCACTGGTGTGTTGATCTTCTAAATGTTGTTTCCAAAGATAAAGTTGGTGCTCCTGATCCCTGATGTACGGTGTCTGAGAGAGCTCAACGCACTACAACCTGAGAGTTACACTAGCAAATGAGGAAAACATGTAGATAAAACATGCTGTAA
This sequence comes from Oplegnathus fasciatus, assembly GCA_003416845.1. Classification (NCBI taxonomy): domain Eukaryota; kingdom Metazoa; phylum Chordata; class Actinopteri; order Centrarchiformes; family Oplegnathidae; genus Oplegnathus; species Oplegnathus fasciatus. The sequence continues at coordinate 342,700 of NTHP01000014.1, forward strand.
AGAAAACACCGGTAAAGCACGGGCAAATTAGGAAACGTTGGCAAAGCATAACATGGCACTGGAGTAGTAAAGTAACTGAAGGGACTGATTTATTTGAGTTCAACTGTGACATGAAAAAATGTCACTGAAGAAGAAGCCTTTTCCCTTCTGAAGAAGGAAAACATCCCGATAAATATGTACAGTATAGTATATACTGTATATATATAATATAGCTTATAGTTTGTTGAAACATGTATTCGTATGAAGTATAACAACTGTGGTGGGAAAACTAAAGTGCAGCGTGAGGAGGAATCGAGCTGCACTCCACTTCAGTACAGAAATATGTGGCATGACTGTGTGCCACTTTGCTTCAGTGTACAAAGAGAGAATCACTTGGCAGAAATACGTGTTGGCATGTTTGAGGTATCTGAGTGATTCTAAGCTTTTGTGTTCAGATGGAAAAACTGTTGGCAGAAATATGCATTGTGCATTTTGTGTGTATAGCTGTGTGTTTGATGGGCATCCAACGGCACTTTAGCACCTTTATTTCTTTATATTACCAACGTTTTCATCAACGTTATTCGTTATTCAGTGAAATATTGAACCTCTGACTTTTCATCTAGCACCATCATCAGGTCAAAAACTTAAATTGTCCAATACTTTGGTTTATGACTGGATATGTGTAAAACTAACGAAATCCCCATCAGCCTCAGCTGTACTTTATGGTTGGTGCTAATTAGCAAATGTTAGCATGCAGACACACGGAGACTAGGATGGTGAAGATGGTAAACATTACCTGCTGAACATTACAATGTTAGCATTGTCATTGTGAGCATGTGTGTTGATAATGCCTTTGTCTCATCCATCCATTCATCCACCCCCTGTTGATCAGTATTCATGCAGTGTAGTGGAGTCTCCTCACTGGCAGCGGAGATCTGCTGAAGGTGACATCTGAAAAGGTCCTGGGAGACTCAAATTAACTGTGGGTAGTGGTGGGATGGAGGGAAAGAGTGAGGGACGGATTTAGGCATAAAATTAGGATGGCAGAAGTAGGAAAAGCAACGAAGGAGTGTGGAGCAGATAAGGTGAGGGAAAGGAGAGAAGCAGAAACAAGCCAGAGAGGCCTCTGGCATTGAAGATGTTCACATTAAGACAGGTGGTAGAGAAAAGAGGCAGGAGAACATACATTCTATAAGAAACAGCCAGACTTACTGAGAAAAGAAATAAAAGATGACGTCTTTTGAGCCACCTGAGGCTCCACAAGGACGGGTTCTGTTCTGCGCTAGAAGACCAAGAACACAATGTCGTCCCTTCACTCTGCAGGGCCATGTGCAAGAAAATCATTAAGCACTCAGAGGACATGGCTGATGTGGCCTGAAAACATAGCCCCAACATAGATCAATACAGAGTGATAGCACAAATAGATAGAGAGAGAAGGGAATAGAGAAAAGTCAAGTCAGTTTTATTTGTATAGCATAAGGAAAAGGATAAGGAACCCCCCCCCCAACCCCTTTTAA
>NTHP01000014.1:360087-378694 GCA_003416845.1 Oplegnathus fasciatus
GTCCTCGTAAGTTGAGAGCGCGTGCCAGTTGTTCCTAATTAGCACAGGTAAACGCCCTGCCAATCCCCAGAAAAGGGCATGAGACTGCAGGGCCGTGTGCACACAGAAATCACACACAGATATTGAAAAGAGAAGTTGAGAGAGAAGTCAAGAATACCCAAATGAAAATCTAAAGACGGTGGAGCACCAGACTCCAAACATAAGAAAAACTTCAGTAGTTCTGAAGTGGAGGTACTGCTGCAGGAAGTGAACAACAAACGAGCTGTCATATTTAGTAGCGTCAGTAGTGGATATAAAATAACAACAAAAAACTCGTTACTCGTTCAGTGAACGCTGTATCCAGAGAAGGGCGCACATCTGATGAAGTAAAAAAAAATGGTTTGATCTCCAATCTGAGGCCAAATAAATATTCGTCACTCTCTGCAAATAGAGCCAGTGCTCGAAGTGGGCCAGTACTCACCGGTACACAGTACCAGCACCACTAGATTTTACTCTTTGGTGTGGTGGCTTTTTCTTGCGCACCGGCACTTCTCACAAGCTGCCGGTGCTCTTATCTGCCCTCTCCATGTCAGGTTCTCTGGGCGTTTGATAATGGCCCTAAATAAACTGCATCACCCAAGCATTATGTGGCGCTCCCCTGTTCCCGTTCTCGTCTGCCTGCCAGCGACTAGTCTAAGTAGAGGTGCTTCTTTTGTGTGACACTCTAAAGTAGAGAGAAGAGAAAGTACCCAGGGATTTCGCCAGTAATACAAGGGACTAAAGGGCATCCCGGCCTGATGACTTCATCGCACCACACGCTAAAGCTAGTGTACAAAGTGTTGAATGAAAATAATTCTTAAATATTATAAATGATAAAAATATTATTGTAATTTAAATAAATGTAATTTAAATTAAATCTATAATATTATACAACTGTATAATTAAAGAAAACGCAATAACCAATTATTTTGCTCTTGAGTGTGCGTAGATTCTGTTCCCACATTAGAAAACATTGGCGAATGTCAGAATCTTTGTGAAAACTGCGCAAGTGGGTTTTAAGAAGAAATTTCTTCTTAAGAACGGTCGGTGAATGAGGCATGAACATAATCCAGCGGAGTTTGACCATGTAGAGTTGAGCCTCATGAACTGGAATGTCCTAAAATGGCCACAGTATAAGAGAGTCTTTCCAATTAGGTAACAACATGCACTTTTCTCTGGTACCACCTCTGGTAAGGATCTAAGAATATTAAAGGTTTCATCCATCTAACATGAGCCTCATGGAGCCGCTACCTTTTAGTCTTGCCATTTAACCATGACCACCGTCCCTCCTGAGGTTTAACCATACTTCAGTTGCCATGCAAAGAAAATGTGGGGGAGTAACCTTTTGAAAAATGGCAGCAAATGTTTAGGGTGACATGTCTGAATGCAGCTCCTGAGAGATGTGAGAGTGATGGAAGGTCTGTGTCTGTGGTGGAGAATACATGAAAGAAACAGAGAGAGAGAGAGCGAGAGAGCACTCCCCCTTTAGGGAATCTGGTCATACACTCATGCACACATCGACAGCGACACACTGCCATCTACAGTTGTTATTCTCTACCTCTATCTCTCTATCATTCATTTATATTAACACCGATATGAAGCAACAGATCTCATCATCTTTTAGCACAATTTTGATTTATTTTTTTGTCACTTGGTCACTTGGTATTCATATTCCCCGTCAAAGAAATTGAATTATACATACTGTGGAAATTTCACTTGTTCCCACATTTTTTGAGAAATTTCCACACACACACATCCAACACATATTCTGTTTTGTACAGTAAGTCTGTGGCTATTTTTACTTGCTTCCACCTGCCAAGTCTGTGTTTCCCCTCAAAATATCAGACAGAATGAACTGAAGCTACAGGAGGTGACTAACACACACACACACACACAGTCGTGTTTCCATCACTTTGGAGGACATTACATTGACTTACATTCATTTCCTGTAGACTTACCCTAACCATAACCATAACCGCAACTTGCCTAACCCCAACCCTTAACCTCACCTTAACTTAAACCTAACCTTACCCTAACCTTAAGCCAAGTCTTCACCCTAAAATTTTATGATTTACGTTATGGGGACTTCCATTTTGTCCCCAAAAGGAAGGCGAGTCCCCACAATGTGACTGTGTAAACAGATTTTTGTCCCCACAGCATGAGTAATACGCGCCCACACACACACACACACACACAGAGTAGGAGGATATACATGGGCCGACACTGCCCTCTAGTGACATAAATGTCTTATCGCAAACACTGAAATGAGCATTTTTGATGTCTCCTTGTCAAACTGACCACTTGGCGGCGCTCGTCCATTATTCTTTCAGACAAACACACATATACACAATTACTTGTGGAAGTCATGAAGTCACATACACAGTAAGTGGAGGCTGTGAGGAATGTAAGAGAGACAGACTGACACATTTTTACCTTAACATGTCTGAAACAGCTGGATTTCCCAACTGAAAGGAACTTCCTTCATATTTTGGGGGGGGTGAATAAAACACTCTATCCCTAACGCTGACATCTGATGCGGTGAAGCGTCTGTGATCTCCTGAGCTCTTAACTTCAACACTGTTTAAAGTGGAAACACAGTCGAGCATTTCTGTTTACACTACACTGAGAGAGGGAGAAAGTGAGAGAGAGAGAGAGAGAGAGATTAAAACAAGGAAGGTGGAGGAATAGATAAAGAGAGGCAGACATGGAGAGAGTCAAGAATTATGAATAAGTGAAAAAGAGAACTATTTAACGCAGACTGAGTTTGACAGAAGAAAAAAAGAGCTGTTCTCCTGACAGTGTTTTCTGAAGAAAAACCCCCTGAGATCTTTAAAGGTGGATCTCACCATCCTCCTCTACTGGTACGTATACTTATAATGCATATGTACAGTATACAGTAAACCTCTGTGCAGCCCTTAAAGGGCTAGTGCCCTTTAAAATTAGGTGAAGTAGTTTCTATATAGCTCCATTTTCACTAATGGTTAGAACACATTCACTTTCAGACGTGAACTGATTTTAAAACAAATTGCATTAATGGAATTAATGCAAATTTCACAGCTCAATGACAACCACGGACCAAGACTAATGAGAATGAGACCAATTAAGACTCATGGAGAAACCAACAGGAACATAGTAACACAGGCAGTAACACTTTTCATTATTGTAAAAAGTATTTTTCCTTAAAGTGTATTGTATATATTACGTATTCAGAATTATTGTACTATATAAATCATCTTAAACCTGCAATAACATATTTGTTGGCCACTTGATGGAAGCAGAAACAAGTTGTGGACACAATCCTTTGTTTACACATCCGGCGGTTACGGAGAAACATTATCATTCTTTCAGAGTCTGTGAATGCATTTTTTTGTGTAAACCATTACAAGACCAAAACCAACATACCATTAGCCTATCTCTCAATACCTTTCCCCTACTCTACCGTGTCTGTGGCACTCCTAGTGAAGACGTACATTTTTAATAGTTTTGGACAACTATTGAGCTCTAGGCACGCAGTACTACTCCGGCAATACTTGTCAGTAGGATACATTCATGGTTTTTGGTCTTGTCAAGGGATTTGTTGACAGTAAGAAAAATACTGAACATCACCGGCAGCATTATCCTTTAACTTTCTTTTTAGCTCTGCTTTGGTCGCCACCAGCTCCTCAGAAAAGTATCACTTTCTTCACCAGCTAGTCGCTGACTTTCTGTCTGCTAGTGTGTGCTGGGCATTTAGCGGCAGGTACACTCTTTATTTGCATTAATGGTCATTTGAATTAATGTAGAAAATATTGATTAATGCAGTCAGGTTTATTAATATTATACTATCATTCATTTTGATTCTTGCTTTGTGATACATCCAAACCAGCCACTCAGTATCTGCTGCACTGCATCATCTCCCTGGTACATTTACAGCCACTAGACAGCTCAGCAGCACATCGTGGACACAACAGGCCGTTGCTGAGATTGAATCTGTGACCTTTTGTTGACAAGAAGCTTTAACCACTAATCTATCCTGCTGCCCTTCAGCTGATAGCTGATGTAGTCGCCCACGTAAAGAATATCTCCAGTGACCCTGACAACAACCCGCAAATAGTATTACTGATATTAAAGTTATATAATCTCGAAGATTTTCATTTTGTTGTCTTTCACGCCACCTATGGCGATATCGATAGTTGCAGGTGTGTTTGTGGACCTCACTTCAGTTTCAAGTTTCATTGTCTGTAGTCATCGACCTTTTCTTTGTTTGTTCGGCCATAGTAACCGTTTACTCACAACGCTAGCAGAGACCGGAAAAAACAGTGCGCCGCTTCACACACAGGTGAGTTGAAGAGCAAGTCTGTTGTGTTAAAAGCCAAACTGTGCGCCACTTGTGATTTTTCCGGGAAAGTCACCACAGACACCCGGGTCGTAATACTGCAAATGCTGCAGGCTTTCATCAGTGGGCCATAGGCTCACTCACCATTGTGTTTCCTCATTCAGCGATAGATAGTGACTTAACAGACATTTATTTAAATGAAAATCTTTGAGATTATATCTTTAACAATAATACATCTTCATCCACATGTGATGACCTCTTTTTTTNTTTTTTAATGTACATCAGCACTGTAAAACTCAGTGCCCAGAAAGTGTTAATATGTTTCTGCACAATTCTCATGAAAGCAAAACTCTGCACATTTATTGTATCTGTCAAATTAAGCAACTTTGATTCGAAAATATTAAAAATACATGAGTATCAGTGGGAAAATAATCTTATATTTATCATTTCATGAGCAGGTATTGACAGACATAAAGATTTCTAAAATTACACAAATAAATCACATGAGATGGTATGATCCTTAATTACAGTCTGAGTAAAGGACAATGATTCAGAATCTTCAACTCAACTTTTAAATTATTTCTCATTTGAGTGACACAAGTTTTAATTTGCAGAATATTTGACTACACATCACTATGACTATACATTCCTCTGTACGGTTAAATGGCAAAAAAAAAAAGACTGAACTATTTACAGTAGGACACATAGAAGAGTTCCTGTTGTTGCAGTCAGAACCATACAGACGAAGCCTTTGTAGAAGCTGATTTTCACCGCATGCTTGCCAAACTGCTGCTGCAATCATCTACACCAGGAAGTGTTGGAGAAAAAAAGTTTTGCTGCTTTTATAGCCATCCGATGCTGAAAGGAGTTACACTGCCATTGTGTGTCATGATTTATAACATTTTAAAGAGCATAGTGTGTAAAATTCAAAGATGTTAACTGTCTGGTGTTACACTATGATACTCTGTACTGTTAATTTGTACAACACCGAAGACAGAAACCTCAACAGAAGATGAATGCAGCATCAACGAGCACAAGGAGAGCTTTTGTAACTTCTTAAACTCCACGACTGTATCTTCTTTGACTGATATTGTGATTTGAAATAGCAAAGCCTCAGCTAAGTCCCATCTGTTTTTTTTTCCGTCTCTGTGCACACAGTACCATCATGTTTTCAATGTCTTTAACTGTGCAAAACAAACTCTGAACACAATTCAAGGATAGTAAATGAAGATAGGTGCTACATTTGCCCAGTGTGATTGTGAATCTCATTGGATTGCAGATATTCTTACAAATCTTTACAACCGAGAATTAACTTCAGCGTGAAGTGTAAGATACAAAGAGATGCTATTCACAAATATCCACGAAGTGAAAGGAGAAATTGTACATAATCTTTACACATGTACATGTCACAGACACTGAAACGCGGGAATGTGTGCAAAGACGCTACTGAGGGGAGTTACAAAGTCTGTAAATGGCTCTGGCTGCATTTTCAGGTAACACCGCCCTGTTGACAACAGGGGGCGACAAAAGCGCACAAAAAAAATAAAGACAAGTGAAGAGAAATGCAGATTACATTTTACATAGCCCTCCTGTCCCATGCCTGTCTTACATCAGGCCTACAGTACTGTTGTCAGGGTTGGTAAGGTTCCTTTTTCATTTCTTGAGTAGTACATATACATTCTGGAAAAATAATGTGTACCAGAATTTCATTCTTCATCCAAACAGTGCCGTCGTTTCAAGAGTCTGTGCTTCAGCCTTTTCATTGTTCGGGTTGTATTTTGCAAATGGATCTCTGTAACTCGCTTGTTTGCCTGGAAAGACTTACTTTGCTCAAAACACAGCATCGTTTAAAGGCAGATAAAGTGTTTGCATACATGATCGCACAATATTTCCCAAGCCATCCCACAAATTTAGAGGTTAAAAAGTACTTTTCCCCTCCAGTTTTTGTCATGGATAACAGTGACTGATCCCCTGACATGCATCCTGTTACCCTCCAACCCTGACTATTCTCATGATGTTGATTTGATTGACAGCATGCAAATCGGTGACACTGTGTTGAACTGTATTTTCTCCACACAGCAGATGTTCCACCCCTCAGAGGCGTTCCTCAGTCCTCTGAGTTCGGACGGAGTCCAGTGAAGGTCATGACTGTTTTCAGTGACCCATCTCGGCTCGCTGCCTCATAATTGGATTTTTTTTACCGTCGTGGAAAAAGCCTGACATTTTAATTGCAGTTTTAACCTGGAAAACAATCAGATTTCATTTCAACTTATTCAGACACCATGATGATGGCCAATTCTGCCTACAGTTACAGTTGTTGTTTTTTTTAATGCTATTATTGTCCTTTATGTCAACTGTTAACATTCACTATTGCAATATTGCCCATTTCTGTCAACTTACAATATTTTCTCTCTTACTGTGCTCTCAGAGCTGCACTAGGCAAATTCTGTAAAAAATACAAACAGTCCAGCTGTGACAAAGGAAACCATCCTGTCCCTCGTAGGAGGCTTCAGACTGACATGTGCTGGCACGAGATCTTCTTCGGCAACAAGAAGTGATGAATTTGAACTCATGGGTGACACCCAAACAGCTCTCTGTCTAGACGAGGCTGGACTCACAAATGTCCTGATGTTTTTCCTCTCTCATCAATTTGGCTTACTGTAGTATAAGCATTTACAGATGGGCTTTATCACATTAAGAGTGTTGTGTGGAGTTTATAAGCATAATTTTACATGTTTTCTATCCGCAAACAATGTGCAAAGTTATCTAGTGGAGCTTTAACAAACCAAACAATCCAATCTGCATCACATATATTAAGAATTCAGATTTGAACCCAAAGTTTAAGTCAATCTTTCTCATCCCTTCTTTCTCTCACAGTCTGTCCTCACTCAGTAAGTCTCTGTAGCAGCAGTAGTCTCTGCAACAGGTTTCATGTGTCGCACTATCGTACATTCAGGCCGGTCTACATTCCAACATCTTCTTGAATGCTTTCCTGAAGCTGTCATCCAGGAAGGCATAGAGGAATGGGTTGAGGCAGGAGTTGGCGTAGCTCAAGCTGGTTATGAAGTAGGAGATCCCGATCAGCAGCGGCGTGGTCCTCAGGTCCGTTGTCAGAGCCACGATGGTGCTGAGGTGGAACGGCGTCCAGCAGAACAAGCAGACGGCCAAGACAATAAACACCATTATTGTGACTTTCTTCTTGGCCTTGTCCAGTGCCTTGGCATTGCTGTTGAGCCGCATGTTCCTCAGCTTGTAGAGCATCATGGTGTATAAGATACAGATGGTTGAGACCGGAATAGCGAAGCCCAGGATGAGAGTGTAGATCCGGCTCGCTTTGAACCACAAACTCTCAGGGATGGGGAAGCTGAGCACGCAGCTCTTCCTCCCATCATTTTGGTTGACGTAGACGCTAGCGAAAACCGTGAAAGGCATGACGATGAGGATAACGAGGATCCAGACACATAAGGAGATGATTTTGGCTGCTCGGTAGGTGCGGTAAGGCATGCGCTTGGACCTCACCGTGGCCAAAACGACCAGGTAGCGGTCAATGCTCATAACTGTCAGGAAATAAATACTGGAGAAGATGTTGTAGTGGTCTATGCTAAGGATGACTTTGCACAAAACCTCACCAAAAGGCCAGTAGTGCAGCAAGTGTTCGGCTATGTTGATTGGCAACACCAAAGTGAACAAATCATCAGCAATGGCCAAGTTCAGGATGAACATATTGGTTACTGTTTTCATTTTGGGGGCTTTGAGGATCACGTAGATGACAGCCGTGTTGCCTGTCAGTCCCACTGCGCAGATTACGGAGTAGATGACTGGTAAAATGACATAAAGGTCAGCGTAGAAGTAAAACTCAGAGGGAGGAGTGCAGTTCAGGTCAGTGCGGTTCCCTGACGTGAGGGAGTAGAAGTCCACAGAGTCATTGCAGACTGGCGGTTCACCGCTGGGGATAGACACATTCTCCATGTTTGAAGAGAAAGTGAGATGGAAGTTGGAACACTAAGAGTATCTAAGCATTGTAAGACGAATATTCGATTTAAAAAAAATGGTTAATTAGTTTTTAGAGAAACTTTAGTGTCTTAGTCTCCCTTTTTAGACACCTTCCAACATTGGATACATCAGTTATTTATCATTGAGCCTAAAAAGTTGGCTATGCACAGTTAAGCAAACAAAAAAGGTTAAGTTAAGGTGGGATTACCCTTCATTACATCACTGGAGAGGAGCTCAGCCACTGACCGCTAGCAGACAACAGAGAGGACACCAGTATGTAGCAACAGTTCCAAGTCTGAGGTCCAGTGACCACAAGCAGGTCACTGAGAAGGTAAAAGCAAGTCCACTAGTTAATTTAGGGTGTAAGAATCATGTAAACTGTTCCCTTGCACTCTTACCTCCCCCGTTTACTGTACAGTTACAGAGTGATGTAAGGAAATCATATGCATATGCATAAATAATAATCCTGGCAGATGGATTTTCTCCGGAGAAAATCTCGCCCTAGGAAGATTCGTCCGCGGTAAAATATGGATCTGTCCTTGATGTGAAAACGCTCCAGACGCCCTGCTTCATGCTCACTAAATGAGCGGTCAACTATCAGTTTAGTTTCAGGGTTGATTTTCCTTTTCCAGTTCTTTAAAAACATTTGACACTTAGTTTATCTCCACTCGAGTTCATTCCTTCACTTTTCCTTTATGAAGCCGGCGTGAAAATCACATCCTCTCTGCCGATGTTGCGTTTGTCCTCACACACAAAATATCCTTCCCCTCCTCTTCTGATTCCTCCCTTCTCCACTGTGAAGATTTACAAGGGAGTTTTTAAAGGTTGAACGTGTCCACGATAAGGTTTACGATGGTTATTATGGTTGGGGGTGGTGGTGTTTCCTCTCGGTGCTTCCTGCGCGCTCTGGAGATGGTGCCAGGCTTTTACGCACGAGTGGCGCATCCCGAAATCTGGACAACAGAGAAATGTGGACATCAATTAGTTGCCTTGCACACATTTTAAACATCACTGGGGATAGGGTGGATGTACTTCAACAGACAACAGGTGCCGCCTATACCGTCAACAGCCTGGAAACGATGAAAAGTTACAATGTCCAGCGTTCAGGGCATGTTTCTTAAAGACATGTATCATGAATACAGACCACAAACAAACCTTACCATATTAAAGCAACGCGATTTAGTCATTCATCATAATTTCCTGCTTTCAAAGTTAATTAACTCGCGTTTATTTTCAAATTCATGCATAATAACCAGATATGTGGGGCAAAAGTTAAAAAAAAACACGTGTAGAGAATATGTCAAAAGCCTCTCTTAGCCTTAAAAGTCCTGTCCTCATGTAACCATATTTATATATGATCTATTATCAAATGTAAACTGAGAAGACTTACTGTATAATTAGTCCATAACAAATAAAAAAGTATTTCAAGAAAGTATTTCACAAATATTAATGTGAGACAGAAAGTGAATTCAGGCGCGTTTACCCTCCTCTGTGTCCCTGGTAAAGTCACTCTCCTCCGGTCTTATCTCTGTGGGAGACGCGCTGCTCTCCAGCCTCTGCTCCTCTCTCTCTCTCTCTCTCTCTCTCTCTCTCTCTCTCTCTCTCTCCACTCCTCGAAGGCAGCGCCACCGGCTGACGTCATTCCAAGAGCCCAGTGTCAATCTTGTGAAACCGATCTTGCTTGAAAGTGCTGCTGCTCCTGTAAGCGCAACTTTTGGACATTTCTGTGGCATTTCAGCACCGTATCACCTTTCCATCAGACTGTTCTGTCTGATGTCTCCGTCCTCTTATTTTCTACATGTTTGTGAGATGTAGAAGTTTGATGGTATATGGAGCTCAGTAGGTGTCAGGGACGAAAGTGTTTTTAACAATGGTTCCCTTAAGTGATAATTTGTCTTCAAATTACATCAAATTACTCATTTTTGTTCATTTTCTTTTCCGGAATTCTTTTCAACACCTTCTTTTTATTTTACTTATTTTTTTATTTTACAGAAGTGCAACTCAAATAAAGTTTATCATTATTGTTTATTCATGTTCTTTTAATTTAGTAATTCGAACCCCGAAACTTCATCGGTTTCCTTAAAGCCGCTCCAGTCGGTATTTTTATATTAACAGGTGGATCAAATTACTATGTACAATGTGAAAGCAGTCAGTCGTAGTGGCAAACCCACAGAGAATTATCACCTGACCATGCAAAGCTCTATGGAGCATTTTAGTGTCTTTGAGCTCATTGTTTTGGTTTTGTGGTCCACAACTTTACTCGAATAAGACTTGTTTTTAGCCTCACCGGGCAGCTGTTCTCAGCAAAAAAAAGCTCTGACAAGCCCACTATATGCTACCTGCACTGCACCAAACAGCAGGCAGACAAAGTTAATGACTAGCTGGAGAACATAAGTGGAGCACGTATCGGCTAAAGAGCCAGATATTTTCATCAGGAGTTGGTGGAGAGCAAAATAGAGCTTAAAAGACAGTGATTATTGGACTTACATTCATCTGGTGGCCAGAAACATGACTGTGATTGTGAATGATAATATTGCTCTGTGTCTGCTGAAGTGTAAGTGAGAAGTCGAAAATGGAAGCAGCAGAGTTAATTCAATATCCTGACTTTTAATCTCCAGTATAGGTCAAGTTCCAAAAATGCTGTAATCCGACAAATTCCTGTAATGCAACTCATAACATCTTTCATTAGACACCCCCGTCTTCTAAATGCTCGCTTCTCTCAAACCCCTCACCTCCAGTTTGTAATGCAGGTTTTCTGTTAACAGTTTTAATCATCTCAAGCCCAATGACAACCCCAGTGACATCACTATGACATCATCAGGGTTATTTTTTTACAAACTTTGGAGAGCTCTCTCCAGAATTAGCACACTTTGTACTGTACCTTAAATCTACCTTTTGATTATCACACACTCATCCCCTATAGATTTGAAGGAGAGGCTTTAAAATGTTTGTAGCTTGTTTCCTTTCACAGAAGACAGTGACTGTGTGTTTGGGTTTCAACGGCAACGTCATGCCTGTGTTACACCGTGATTATAATAAAATGCTGGATTGAGGAAATTTGATTTAAAAAAAGCTGCTGGTGTTGGTCTCTCATGAGGCATCAGAAAGTTTTTAATCACATATTTTAATCTCATCAACTGAGTTCAGTCAGCGATGGGAGGGTTGGAATCAAGTGAGGAAAGTGAGCCAGTCCGCCCGAGGGAGACACATTGACGTCTTCTGCACAAATCAGAAACTTTCAAAACTTCCTCTATGACGTGTTAGATGGAAGAAACTGTCTAAGACATGAGTGTAAGATTCCCAGAAACTTTTAGACTTGGTAGCTCCTTACAGTGTGAAAGACAGTCAGGGTTGGCTTTGTCTGTCTGTCACACACCAAATGTGAAATTGCCTTCCTGACTGCGCCATCCGTGTGCTTTTGTCATCCTTTTGTTTCCAACTCTTGTTTTCCTCCTGTTTCATTTTCCGTCGCAGCAGACGACAGCTTGAAAATGAGGACTCGTGGGATTGATGCTTGATTTCACTTTGAGCTAAACGTCCTACTCTGGTGTTCTCTCTTCCTTTGCCTTTTCTTTCCAAGTATTGTCTCATGTCTTGCTCAGTTTCTGTTTTTGTCTCTTTGTGTCAGTATCTGAAGGAGATCTTGTCGTACTTTGAAATTGCCCCGATGCTGTGTGTGTCTGTGCTGAATCACTGTAAGCATTTCGAAGCAAAAAACAGTTAGACAGTTTTCTGTCTCAAATTGGTGCTTTTGTCATAATGAGTCAAAGCCCCACCACTGGGCTGTGACCATCTTAGATGCAGTGTGTGTGTGTGTGTGTGTGTGTGTGCATGGAGGTTGTGTCTGTGCTTCAAGGTAGTTTTTTATCCCTTTGTTTTAAAATGAGACATCTTTAAAATGATCCAAATCTCAGATTTCTCTACTTTGTTTTATCTCTAGTTGTTTGAGAAAACAGTCACAACTCAAGGTCCACTCACTAGCTTTTTCCAGAGCTTTCAAATGTATGATACAGTCTTCATCTGCAGATGGGGTTTACTTAGTTGTAATGAAGATGGATCTGCTGACATGCAAGCTCAGAAGCTGTTGTGATTCAGTGCTCCTTCTTGTCCTTGTTGACTTTAACGTTAAGGATATACTTTGATGCTTAATTATTCAAATGATATACTGTGACATCTGCGGTATGTTCTGTGTGTTCGGCCTGTTCTAGCTATAAATATCCTTCTAATATTTAACAACGAGACTAAGAGTCTACAGCCATGCAGCTCTGTGAGGTTCATTTTCATTTTGACACCAAAAGAGTGTGGTGACATGTAAATGTAAATGCAATAGACTGGGGGCGCTGTTTTACTTATTGCATTTGAATATTGTACAGCAGGTTAAAGATGTAATCTCGAAGATTTTCATTTAAATAAACATCTGTTAAGTCACTATCTATCGCAGAATGATGCAACACAATGGTGAATGAGCCTATGGCCCACTGATGAAAGCCTTTGCATTTTCAGCATTATGACCCGGGTGTCGGCAGCGACTTTCCCGGAAAAATCACAAGCGGCGCACTGTTAGGCTTTTAACAAGGCTTTTAACGCAACAGACTTGCTCTTCAACTCTCCTGTGTGTGAAGCGGCGAGTAAATGAAATGCCTAATTTTCATTGTTCACAAATTGCATTTTCATTTTAATTGTGACTTAAATATTGCTTTCATAAATTGAAAATAAGGTTACATTGTTTATATTGCATTTAATTTTCAAATTTGAATTAACATTTGAATATTGTCCACTGCAGAGCGGGGTACGACTGTGAAAATTAAATGTCAAACAGCTTTTCCATTTTAATTTTTATATGGTCATATAATGCCCATACGAGTATGTGAAAATGAAAATGCAAATTGGATGATTGCATTTTCATTTTCATTTTTACTCAACACATACATATGTGGAAAAGTATATACTGTGGAATTACATTTTCATTTTCAAGTTTACATTATCATTTTAATATAGTCCCCTATAGGCTTCCATATACTACAATATCTGTGCATTGTCACAATGCCATCTTTGTTGTCTTTGTTGTCCATCGTCATGTCTGCTTTGTTTTCCCTGCCACATACTATGGACTACAGACATGTTGGTAACGCTTGTCTGACTGCTCGTGTTCGCTCGTGCTTGATCTAGCAGGCTGTTATGCCACTACGTCCCAATTAAATTTGTAAAATCATCATAATCATTACGGATACAATGATTGGCAAAACCCTGCAAATTATATGCAGTTTGCAAAAAAAAAAAGAATTTTCCTTTTAACATGACCACTTTCTACTGAACTCTCGGCTCAATTGCCTTAGGGTTAATGAGTCCTCCTTATAACCTTCCTTTTCCCTTTAATCTCATTCTCCTCTTCACCACTAAAGTGGATTAAATGGGTGGAAATCAACAAAGGATCATCACTTTCATCCGGATTCACAGAGAGGGCAGCCAGTCCCAACATTTCACATGCTTGATGTACAGTAAACACTTCTTCCTTAATCCTCTTGCCATTTTTTCCCCTCCCTCTTCACCTCTGGTAAGCTGCCAGTCATTCACACTTTGATCCCTCACCTCAGCAGAATATTTGAGATTTACACTTTTCTGTCAACAGCACCTCTCCTTCAAGCTCAGCAATTCTTATTTTTCTTTACTCTGAACCAGTCACTCACTAACTGCTGCCTGCTGACTTCTCCCTCACTGTTCTGATTATGGAAACTGTCTTCAACAAAACTAAAATGCACTGAATATATTGTAAAGATATTACATACATACAAACATTTTACTGAAAAGCAACCTCTTGTGTTCATGTGAATGATAACTAGCCTCTCTAGAATAAATGTCAGTATTTATTGTTCAACAAAACAACTTACAACAACCTATGTTTGCGTTCAGAGACCATCATTAATGTCCTATCTCCTACAAAGTGAACATAAACGTTTCCTTACTTTAACCAAGTAGTTTTAGTTTCCTAAACTTTATGGGTGTGTCAGATCAGCAAAACATTCCTATGGGTCTGGAAAAAGAGAGACCAGAAAAAACAGTACACCGCTTCACACACACAGGTGAGTTCAAGAGCGAGTCTGTTGCATCGAAAGCCTTGTTAAAAGCCTACAGTAACTGTCCTAACTTGTGATTTTTCCGGGAAAGTCACTGGTGACACCTGAGTCATAATACTGCAAATGCAAGGGCTTTCATCAGTGGGCCATAGGCTTGATCACCATTGTGTTACCTCATACAGCCATAGATAGTGACTTAACAGACATTTATTTAAATGAAAATCTTGGAGATTATATCTTTAATATGAACATTTTGTATTGTTGAAAAGATGAATCAGGTGGCATCACATTTGCCAATAAAAGCTAATTCTGCTATGTCAAATGAACATATTGTGAAGGAGAAGGTTGGCGGGCTTGCACAGCTGTAAATATTAATAAAGACACGCAGTACCCGAAACTGAAGGGCTGAGAGGTGTGCAGCTTCAGTCAGCTGGTGTGAGTCAAGCAAACATTCCTCGTAGGTGATAGTAGGTAACAACTCTTTGCTCTGAAACAGAGTTCCTGGCAGCAAGAGATGAGTGCTCGCAAAATTACAGTAAATCATAAAGCAGCTACATGTATCTTTCCATTTAGTGGTATCTAAGTATAAAATACACTGTTTAATTATACACTTACACACATTCACATCCGACAGACACATTCTTCAGCTGTCAAGCACTGAGCAGTTCCTATAGGGCATGAAGTGCTGTACTCGAAAAGGAAAAAAACTGTCTTTTAAAAGTGAAGCTTGCTATTTTTAAAAGAAGATTTTGATGTCAAGCCAAGTCTGAAATGAACTGCTGTTCTGGCAGAGGGAGATGCCCGTAATTAAAAAGACATGACATTTGCATTGAGTGACATTTATAAAGGCAACGTGTCTTAGAGGGGATATTTGCTGCAAAGTGGTGTAATAGTCAATACAAACCACTATACCTGGTCAGAATCAATGCAATTGATTTTGTGCAGCAGAATTGGTCTGGGCGACATTGATGCAGAGACATATTGATCAATAACACACAACAAAGACACATTACACATTAGGGTACATAAATAATTAAACACTACACGCGCATGCATGCACTGGTGGCACATATACAGGTAAACATAGATGCATGAACACCATAGACTCTATATAAAGATGGATGATGCGTCTCCTCTTCCTCCCACTGTACAAAAATGAAGCCAAAATATCCCAGACTATTAACTAGAACTAGCCGTCGGTCCCACATTACCCCTGTTCTCATATCCCTCCATTGGCTTCCTGTAAAATTCAGAATAAACTACAAGCTCCTGTTGATTTTATATAAGGCACTGCATGACGTTGCCCCTAGTTACATTTCTGATCTCCTCGTTCCTCATTCCACTTCCCAACCTCTCTGATCCTCAAATCTCGGCCTTTCATCCATTCCCCGCTCTAACTGCAAAACAAAAGATGATCGCACCTTTGCTGTCTTAGTCCCAACCCTCTGGAATCATCTTCCCCAATCTATCAGATTTGCTGAATCTTTGGACTGTTTTAGGCAGCTTCTAAAAACTCACCTTTAAAGGCAAGCCTTTTTATAGATTCTCCATCTCCATCTTATGTTTTGGTTCATTAGTTTGGTCTGTCCCACACTGTGCTGTGTATATTTATATACACATTATTATTATTATTTATATTGTAATTTATTTTTATGTTTTTCTTTTCTTGTATTTTTCTTTAATTATTTACACATTTTCATTTTTCATTTGTGTTTGTGAAGCACTTTGTAACTGTGTGTTTTAAAAAAGTGCTATATAAATAAATAAAGCTTTTACCTGCCCGACTCGATCGGTAATCAATAATTAGTGGCTGCTAACTAACGATCACTTGCTAAAGTTAAAGTTACATCTCCTCTCGACGTTCCTACTGTACATTCAATTCCTAAAAAGAAGTCTGCTGGTGCTTCCGTGACTATTTCACTGTGATTGACAGCTGTCAATCATGACATTTGACCCTGTTTTATAGCCTCAAATAACTAATTAAAACCAAACTTATGGGAACATTTATTTGAAGTGTACTTTGATTTTTTTATTTATTTATGACCTATAATGCAGCCAGCCACCCACCAGGGGGCGATCAAGATGTTTTGGCTTCACTTTTGGGGAGCTGTCATATCACCCATCTTTATATACAGTCTATGATGAACACTTGTGCAGTCTATCTCAGTCCATGCCCTATTATCACTGTTCTGTGGCTTTAGTTGTTTCCATTCAAATGTCGCTAAAATTTAAACAAATTTCTAAATTTGCTTAAATTTGAAAAATAAAGTGAAAAATAAAGTGTTCCTTTGTGTTTTCAATCAACTATATTTTTATTCACATATATTAAAGAGGATACGAAAAGATTACATAATTAATTAGGGACTAGTAACTCTGATACATAATGGCATTTCATTGCTACAAGTCGTTTATATTGTTAGCTCTTAGTGCTGCATTCGACACCATTAACCATCACATCCTATTGCAGAGACTTGAACATTTAATTGGCATTAAAGGAACTGCGCTAAGCTGGTTTAAGTCCTATTTATCAGATCAATCTCAGTTTGTACATGTTAACGATGAATCCTCCATGCATGCCAAAGTTAGTCACGGAGTGCCACAAGGTTCTGTGCTGGAACCAATTCTATTCACCTTATATATGCTTCCTTTAGGTAACAGTTTTAGGAAACACTCCATAAACTTCCATTGCTTTGTAGATGATACCCAATTATATCTATCGATCAAGCCTGATGAAACCAATCAGTTAGCTAAACTTCAAGCATGTCTTAAAGACATAAAACCCTGGATGACCTGCAATTTTATGCTGTTAAACTCAGACAGGGTCTCTGTAAAGAATATTATAAAGAGTACGATCTAGACCTGCTGCTGTGATTTTGCGCTACATAAATAAAATTGACTTGACTTCATGTTATGGTTAGGGTCAAAATGTATCCATCCATCCATTTTATATCCCCACTTAATCTATTCAGGGTCACAGAAGGGCTGGATTCTATGGCAGCAGGCAGCATGCAAACACATTCACACCTACGAGCAATTTACACTTTTCACTTCATTTAACCTGAATGTCTTTGGAGTGTGGGAGGAAACCAGAGCACCTGGAAGAACAGCACATAGACACAAGGAGAATCTGCAAATGCTACACAGAGAGAATCTATCCAGCTGAGTCGGGTTCACAGAATGTTTTTGCCTTAATTTGATTGCTTAATGTATTTATGTTGACTGAGCAGTGACCGTAAGTCTGTAGAGCAGCCAAAATTTATGGCTGAACATTTATGAACTGTAGCTGGAGGAAAGATATTTGTGAAAGTGCTCAAAGTGAAATATGTGTTTTATGCGTTGAAAGTGTCGACAGTTCAAGCACTGAAAGGTGTTCTGTCTTAAAAGCCCTGTCAACAACAGCTGATGGATGGACTACGCTTCAATGGTCATATAATACACTGACCTGCTGTGTGTGTGTGTGCGTGTGTGGTCAACGGGGCGTGTGAGGATACACCTACACCATGCATTATCTATTTTCTCAGACTGATTTTCAGAATTTACTCCTAGTTCAGTTTGCCCAGTTAAGACTGATCATAGAGGTGAGAATATTTCTGTGTTACTTTTTAAATGGTCAATTCTCCCAAATTACTAAAAACATTTTGTCGCTTATCTCTAATGGTATCTAGCCATGCAGATAGTCTTATTAGAGTCCATGACAATAACGACAATAACACCTACCCGCCGTCTTTGCCTCACGTCTCTCCCTCCATGCTCAGTTTGAAATCCCCTGGTCTATTGTTGCAATCCATTACAAGTCGGAAGTCAATAGTTCCAAGAGGGTATTCCCGACTTCCCATTTAAATGCGTTCCAGTGCATCTGCTCGGGAAAGCAAGGAGGCCCGCAGCAAACTGATGTTTGTAATTTGCTGAACTGCCAAAGCATTTTCTGACCTGTATTAACACTGCAGCAGCTAATTTAACAGATTAGCACACTTTAAAAGAGTCAAGAGGAGTAGGCGAGTAGGCTTCGCAAAGATGTCTATCAAGCACAAATCAAATGACTGGCAATGGAAATGGCAACTACAAAGTTGTTACAGCACGTTTCACAACACAAACTCGACATATAGTAAAAATTTGATGAAAAGGTAATTCTGCTTACTGTTCACTGTGTGCACTGCCATGTTGCTGTGGTGTCAGATGTGTTTATGTTGGCGAACTCGGGCTAGAC
>NTHP01000014.1:397548-412561 GCA_003416845.1 Oplegnathus fasciatus
GATAAGATTTAATATTATCAGAAGGTTTTAGTCTTGGCTCATGCAAACAGTGAAGTTCGTAGATGTGAAAATTGTCAACAACCAATAGGTGCGCTCTCTCCAGCACCAAACAGGAAGCAGCAAAGGGGAGTCCAGGGTGACGCAAGCCACTGTACACACAAGGGCTGCCGTGTTAGCGCGGCAGGTGGTTATAGTTTGTGACTAAAAACTCTGTGACTTATGACACATTCGCAAGAAATCACAAAGAATGGATTGCGGGTGCTGATAGCACCACGAACTGCGCATCACTTGCAACCACTATCTGTCCTGTCTCAAGGTCCAGTTCACAAAAGATGTTGCGCTAATGATATGGCACCGCAAACAAGCCCATAAAGTTTGCAGCTGAGTGCAATTTGAACTTGTTTTGTCTTGTCTGATTGCAGTTACCTATGTGGCAGTTACTGGCTACCGTGTAATCACCTACGGCTGCTGGTGAGTCGGTCTAGATGTGTCGGACGGGTTGAGGTTGTGGTTCAATGCCAATTTTGACCACTTCGCNGTTTTTTTTCAATATCTTTTGAGTTCAATATGAATTACTGAACCATTTTTGTCAACGTTTGTAACCCCTTTTTTGTACAATAATAAAAATTAACTAATAATTATAATAATAATGTCAAAATATTAATAATAGGCACATCGTGCATGACGATGCCTTCGCCTGACTACAGTCACTGCTGCCATGATCACTGGAAAGTCTGGGCTTGGCACCCCTATAAATGTGCTTCAGTTACCACCAACTCTCTGAAATATTTTCACTCTAACTGCGTGTGGCTATTAAGCACTGGTGCTTGTGAATTTGACTTTTTTTGTAATGAGGCTCATTTAGATAGAAAGGGGCTAATCTTGCGCCAAATGTATGCATATTTAAAACCTGCAAGGAGCACCGAGATGCTATTTGCTTGGCAGTGCAGTTAGGGGTAGTTTTCACCCTTTGCGGATGCTTTGAGGATTACACGGTGTCTTTTGGTCTTATCTGCACAGGTTTAGCGGCCGCAAAAGCCGCACGATCCTTTTGTGAATTCACCCCATTGTCTTTAGATGGGAGAGGGTGTCAGACTTCAGTTTTTTTAAAGTCTTTTCAAAGTCTTCTGGTGTATGGTAGGGTTTGTAGAGATGTAACAGTCATTTGATACTTCAATGCACTCTATGGAGTTTTTAACTGGTTATGAAACAGTCTCAATTTAATACCGATGCCTCTATATGACCTACATAAGAAAACGAGACCAACATCGAGAAGATTGGCTATTTCTATTAGATTCTAATAGTTATTCTTAATGGCTGCCACCGGGGCAGGGTTTTTCCGCGACATAAGACGAAACAGCACTGGGGTTTGCTCTGGCTGAATTCCAGTTGCTTGAGCCGCTAACTGAAGGTCCGTCTCCGGAGCTACCGCCCGCTCTCCTCCCGGAGAACTAGTGTCCTTGCAGCGGGGAGTGAAACGGAGGGAACATGTAATGTGAAACATTACTGCCTTTGTCCACAGGGACCGCCAAAATCAACACAAAATGAAAAGTTCCACAGAGTTGCTTTAAGTGAATGTCTTTTCTTTGTCCCCTAAAAATTCTCCAACCCCATTATGTCCCCACAGGAATCATTAAAAGTTTTATCTTTCTTCACTTAATTTGTTTTCTCTTTTTTAACTTTTGAGCTGAACTGATATCTCTCTCTCTCTCTCTGGGAGAATTCTTTATAAACGTCATCAGTGTTGGCTGCATCTCGGTTGTTCTCAGTCTTTCATGTTACTCCCTCCCTTTTATCTGGTGCTGCACTCTCCTCTCTCTCAGTGGGTGTTTGCTCCGAGTGTGTTTGTAAATTGGCACTCCGGGCACCTCATTGCAGTCTGGTCATAAAGCATGTGTCGGTAAATTGGCAGTCGAGGTGCCAGAGCTGAAACTGGGCTGGATTCAGAATGTGATTCTACTAAAGGCAAATATACAACATGGCCCACAGAGTTCAACGTTGTATGTAGTTGTTACAGAGCTACTATTATATATCCTATGGTCTTTCTTTAAAAAGTGCCTAGCGACAAATCTCTCTATTTATGATACCTCAGTTCCACAGTCTATACAACAGCCTATACAAAAGGTGTGTGAAATCAGAGGTAGTCAGATGTATATTGATGAGATGATAGCAGCTTGAAAAATAATAGTAGCTAATGATAACTGACTCAGACTAACTTTAAGTTTAGCATGACTTCATTTTTTCAACTTTCATTTTTTTTTTGATGTTGTATATATGTAAATAGTTACATTATGACATCATAGATATGCAAATTATCACATGACATAATGTAGCAACATCCAGGGACTGTTCAAGCAGGCTTTGGCCCAGGAGGAGTTGGAGAAAGAAGCTAGAGAGAAGGGTTTATGGGCTACTTAGCTTAGGCTGCCACCACCGCTATCTGGGCCTGGACAAGCAATAGAAAATACATAGATGGATGGATGGATGCAGCAGACAGCAGACTTACGCCAAAGATACTTTAGACACACCTTTTACCATCTTGGATAAACGTGGAAGATTGGAAGTATAAAGGTGTCATAATTCTTCAAAGTGCTTGTCGGTCAAACAGCTAAAACATCCTGTCCTCACACCATTTAGATGTTGAAGTTGGGTGGCCGGCATCTGACAATTGTTGTAACTTTTCGAAACCCATCATGCCCACTTCACGCAGCGATTGGCCAGGTGTGCTGATGCGTAACAGTACGATGAGTTTGAACTTTCTCAAGCTCGGTTGTACACACAAAAGGTAACGGAAGTCATTTTGTGGAAAAACAGAGTTTGATGAGAGATTGTCCAAAAGTGTGCACCATTATCCCCATTTGTAAGATTGATGTGGCCATTGGAAACGAGACTAAAACAGACGTTTTTGCCTTTAGACATGTTTGGACGGCACTTCTTACGCGTTCATTTGAAGCATACTGAACCTTTTAGATGCCAAATTTAGAGACACATGAATTACAGAAACAAAAGTAAGAACAAAAAAGTCAAACTAACCGCTTAGGGCTACTGCTAACACAGGAAATGACGTTGGGCAGACAGATGCATCAATCACAGGTTGGTTAGGACAAACAGTATGTCAAACTAAATAATGGAGTGGAAACAAAATTATTGATCTGAATCTAAGAAAACAGGTCCAGAGGTAGAAAATGTATTTGAGTTAATGGGTTCTGTATCCAGAAAACCTCCCTTCTACCTCTGCCAATATCTGAATGCGATTTGTACCCATCAGGAAAATACCAATTGCCCATTTCAACTTTTTGACATTTATGCACACTGCAGCCTTGTAGCTTTGTGGCTCTTAAAGTCCCTGTCGGTTCCCTTACCTGATGTTCTGCCGGGGTCATACGACATCAGAAAAGGTTTTGGTCAGCCTCTAATTTGATTTGGATCAGTGGGAGAGGAGCGAGTGATAACACAGTAGTTTTGTAAGAGCAGCAATTACATTTGGATCGATCAGGGCAATAAAACTGAATGCTTTCTTTCTAAAACCCTGAAAGCTGTGGCTTCAGAAAAGGCAAAGAAATTGTACCTGCAGCATATTCTTCACCACTGTGTATTTGCAGTATATTGTTGAAGTTTTAAATCCAATTCATTGTCTTGCTTTCCAAGTTTTGTAGCTCTATATTTGTTTTTCCCTTCTGTTCTGTCAACTTCACACAATTCAGCGGTTCTCTTCAAAGTTTCAAACCTGCAAGGCTTTTGGTCTTTTCTTACTTTTGTTTGTTAATTTTTTCTATTATCTCTCTTCCTTCTAGGCTGGCCCCCCTTGGAAATGTTACTGCACTTTTTCATCTAGATGAAAGATTCTGTCTCTTGGCCAGGGACTGAGGCTTATCCACATATGTCCTTTCCCTGCCACAAAATTGAAGTGTGTAATTTAATACAGGGCTGGCCAAAGAGTTTTTGGTTCCCAACGGATGATAAAAATGTTCTTTATGTTATCAATATTATTATTAGTAGTTGTAGTAGTATTAGATACAGTATTAGATATAAGAATTGCACATGGCATTAGGAATGTGGTCTACTGACAAGTTACTCAAATTTGAGAACCAAAAAAATCTGAATATTAAATAAATCTCTACTAAAATAATACATTTTTTCCTTGATGACTACTTACAGTCACAGTTTGTGTCCCACCACTTCAAACGAGCTTTCTTGGCTAAATAAAAATGTTCTCCTATATAGTTAACAAAGGGTTAAAACACACTCAGAGCTCAAGTCCTCAACACTGGCTCTTTTGGAAACCCAGGACAACGTTTATAGGATTGGTTTTAGAGGCCATTTTGCTCTTATTATATCTTTCGTCATTGCAGGTCCAGGTAAAATGCACCATTATGTGAAATGCACTTTAGGGCATTTCCACTCTGCAATAGAAATACATAAAAGCAGACCAACAGAACAAATCGATACCTGCCCAATTGTTACTTGCTGGTGGGTGTTTTTGGAAAGTGATGCTGATCAAAGACAAAAATGGTTGGTGAAATGTTGTACAGAAACACAGAACTCAGGGCATTGTGGGGATCTTTGAAGTGAATAGAAGAAGTTCGAGTATACAGATGGGTGACAAATTAAAGGAAAAACCTGAGTAAATGAGGGGGGAAATGCAAGTGCTTCCATATTGGTGAGAAGCATTTTCCTGACATGGTTTGGGTCCACTTGTCCCCTTAGGGGAAAGGGTCAATGCAAATCAATAGAACGTTACTCTGAGTGATCACCTTTATCCTATGATAAAACATATCTATCCTGATAGGAAAGGTCTCTTTCAGGGGGACCATGCCTGCATCCAAAGGGTACGAGGGGTCATTGAATGGTAAATGATGTGAATCATATGCCATGGCCTTCGCAGTCACCAGATCTCAACCTAGTTGAATACCTATGGGAGATTTTGGACCGACGTGTTAGACAGCGCTCTCCACCGCCATCATCAAAACACCAAATGAGGGAATATCTTTTGGAAGAATGGTGTTCATNTTCATCCCTCCAGTAGAGTTCCAGAGACTCAGAGAATCAATGCCAAGGCGCACTGAAGCTGTTCTGGTGGCACGTGGTGGCCCAACACCTTACTGAGACACTTCATGTTGGTTTTTCCTTTAATTTGTCACCCATCTGTATGGTTCTGCTTTTGTAGTTTGGTCACAGGGTGGGGATTTCTAATTAGGATGGAGGGAAAAGAACAAGATGAAAGGCAGCTGTAAAATGAGGACTAAGGAGGAGGTATTACAAGCTGCAGATAGTAGATTCTGCCATTTTGATGTACACTCAGTAGTAGTGAATAAGGCCCAACAGTCTGGTCTGATTATCCTGCAGTGTGAACAGGCTGTTGAAGGACGCTACTCAGCTCAGTGACATTTTCTTTCCAAACATGCTGGATTTCAGCAGGCTGAGTTGGTCTGGTTAGTGTTGCTTGGTGTAGTCCAAGGTTCTCCAAGCCTATACAATTGAACTGGTTTAACGTTTGAACATACAGGTCTGCCTTCAGTAGGCAATCCATTTCGGTGAACTGTTTTTAGGCCACATCCAATCACATTCAGAATTATAGGATCACGAATTTGCCAATGATTTTTCCAAATAAAAATCTGTCTGCATCCTTCATAGCTGCGCTTTATTTATTCAATACTCACATTCTGGAGGAGTGATGAATTATGATGTGCGTCTAATACTGAACTACTAATACTACTACATTTTGAATTTCTGCTCTGCCCAGTATTCATTTCACACTGACCAAAGTGATGAGGTAAAAGTAATTATTTTGCTCCTCTTCACTCTCTGACAGGTGAGCAGAGGCTGAAAAAATAGGCTTTCAGGCTCTGTTTTTAACTCCCTGACAGGGCTGCGGCTGAAAAACACATTTATCTTTTCCTCATATCCTTTTTCCAAGTTCACAGTGACCCTCCTTTCTTTTGTGTTTCTGTCATACAATAGGAGTCTCAGAAAGCCCAACTAGTAAAAGAACTCCTTTTGTTGAGTTTGTAAAGAAGTGTTCATTAGGACATCGAGCTACAGGACTGAAGGTCTTTGTCAATTGAAGATGTGGTGGCTCTTTAATAAGTAATTTAACACCTTCAGTCACTGAAATATAAAGTGTAGAATCTTATCTTATTTGGAAATATAGAGTTTTCACCATAAATAATGAATTTATTCTGTGGTGCATATATCCATCCCAAAGTGTTTTACTTTTCAGGAACTAAAAAAATATTTATTTGATAAAAGGGTTTGCTGCTGATGGTGGTCTATCAACAGCAGCCAATTGTAAGTTCCACTAGAGGGTAGCTAGAAAGGGAATCATATACGGGTCCCTGACACTGTTGGTGGTGGGGAGGCGAAGGGGCAAAGCTGTGCCAGTCTGAGCCATTCAGACTGGATTTATTTCTCCAGGAGATGTGGGGTGGTTGTAACATGACCTGCGCTGGTCAGTGATATTAATCCCGTCCGGAGCAGGTATGTGGCAAACTTATTACCCCCACCATTACAGCCACAATTACCACAACTCGCTGGTTCTCCTGTAATTAGTGATGTCCTTGTATTTTAAGGTGGATCTCTGAGTTTTTTCCGCGTGATTTTCCTTTTTTTCCCTTCTTTTTTTTTTATCATTTCAATGTGAAATTGTGAAACATGCTAACACCAACACATAGGCCTATTTGGGAACTAATATGATGACCGAAAAATTAAAACCATCAGGACAGCAAGACCCTGTGAAAGCTCATTTAGTGGGCTGTTGTAATGTCAGCCAGAGGTAGGTACTGCTATTCTCATTTGAGCCATGTTTTTTTTAGCCTATGTTCATTTATATTTTGGCAAATTTGCACCATTAAGAGTATCCCGAATTCGCTAATACTGTAGCAGTTCCTGTTTGCAGTGTGCCCATTGATCACTGGATTACTGTTATACTGAAGAACACTTGGAAATTCTCAGAAATCATTGAAAATTCTCTTTCAGCTTTGTCCTGTGTAATGTCCATGTCTATTACAGACCATATCCTGCCAATCAATGATTATTTTTTAAAAGCTCCGCACATCCAAATGTACTTTGGATACATTTCACCAAATGGCGCATATGTAAAATAGCTGTAGGAAGAGGCTGAGCTGCAAAGACTAACACACCAACTCGGTGACATCTGGGTTAAACATATTGTTTAAAGAAAAACTAAAACCTGACAGAGACGTGAATAACATTTGCATATTTTGGGCGACATATGAATGAGGAATGTGCTGCTTTGTGCTGCTCTTGTCTTTCACAGGAGGTGATGACAACCACTGAACCACTTTATTTTGGTTTCGTTGACAGCTAAGCCCTGTTAATCAAAGTATCTGTTTAACAAGGCTAAGCTGCAAATAGAATATATGTAAACCTTTTTCATGTGAACTGTTCGCCAGCTTTTATAACATGATACTGCTGTTTGGCTGTTGGTGTCCTGCCTGTTTAATGCCTGGGGTGGGTTCTGCCTTGGCTTTCACCTTTCATGTGCTTTTGTAGTTTTGTTTATCTTGATGTTGCGTTTTTGGTCAGGCTGCCTTTGAAAAAGAGATTTATAAATATATATATTTAGTGGGTCTACCAAGGTAAAACAACACCCAGCCCTTAAGTGTAACTGAATGCATTTTATATTCTTGATATTCTTTTTTGTTATTTGGTATGTTCCTATATAAGTAAGACATCTTTTCTCTGATTTTTGTTTAATGTGAGTTAAGGAGCCAGTTCCACATGTGGGATAACGATGTCTTCAATGTCACAAATTCATTTCACAGTTTTATGATTTCTAGAAATAAGGGTGGACAAAAAAGCACTTTAGCCAATTATGAGTAACCTTTCCTTTCACAACTTCTGGACATTTCCTTTTAGCAGACAAACACACAAACTAGTGTGAAAACCACACTTGTTCAGCGCTGAAGGTAATTAGAACAAAACACAACAAGGGAAAACAGCATGACAATAAAATGCAAAAACAACAATGGGAGTATGAGCCTGCACAAATCCGCCACCCTGTTACATAGAACAGTCCGTGTTTTGGGAGGTGACGTCTTTTTCACCATAATTACTCTTGCTAAGACAGATCATGATTCAAAAGCTGAAAGCGAGAGATGAGGTTTATATGTGCCTGGTCAAACAGATATGAGTTACAAGGTGGGAACAGTAAACAGGATTTACAAAGAATGCCACTGCAAAGAGTTGCAGGCTCAAGACAAGATTTTATCCTCCGTCCGTAGTAGACTGCTGTTCAGACGGATATCAACCATACTGTCATGCGCCTGTGGTCATGATGGTTTCAGCTGCGAGCAGGAGTGTATAGCCTCTGCACTGAGCAAAGTGCTCATTGCGCAATAGTGAAGAAAAGTGAGGCCGTTTTCACATCTTTCACTTTTCATCCGCCTCCAGCAACCGTCCGTCCCAGGAAGGACTGACTGGACTAAAGTGCTAGAAAAAAATACTGAAAAAAATATTTTTTTATTGACGGTTTTTCGTTTATTATCTGAACCAATGATACCCAATGATAATAGGCCTTTTGACATGTTACAGTCAGACAAGCACTGCAGGTGTAAATAGTAAAATGAATGATGTCTGAATTTCATTTAGCTGCCTTGGTTGTGGATGCTGGCTCACTGTCACACTGCTTGACTTACTGGAACACCTGAATAGAATGGAGTCATCATTAATGTTATTTCTAACACCTGTGTTATGACAAGTCAAAATGTGTGCTGTGAAAAGGCCTATATGGAAATCTTGGCTGGCACTGGAGGGGAAAATAGGCAAAGGAATTCACCTTTTTTGACAATGTTTTTCGTTGAATTAAAGCACCTGGCTCACCTGGTGGCCAGTCAGTCAAATCAGTCTGATGTCCCCTAATTGGAAAGTGAGAAAGCTGTCAATCCAGCAAAGTCTGTACACGCCCACACAGTCTGGAGGAGAGGTCTTATCAGGCAAGAGAAGTGAAAACACCTGTGAGGGTGGACTATGGGAGTGAGGCGGCTTTAAAGACCAGGGGCCGTATTCACAAACATTGTGAGAATCCTCTCAGAGAGCTCCTAACTTAGCCAAAAAAATTCTAGCGAGGAGTCCGAGCTTAGAAGTGATTTAGGAAAATTCTCAGAGCGACTCTGAGCGAGGAAGGGACAGAAACTTTTACCTGAGTGAGGAGGTGTGGTTGACCCCGTTGCTANGCACAGAGCGGGCAGTGAAATCGATAGTTGATAGTTGTTATATTTATTTGCTTACGTTTATTTACCATGCTGGTAATTTTAGTACTTAATCTATAAAATATTAAAGTCAGAAACTGGACCGAGGAACATTATTAATTCAATTAGTTGATGAGCGTAAAACCATTTTAAGAGGAAAACTGGGCCCTGGTGTTACAGGACAAATCAAGAAGCGGGTGTGGGAGAAGAGCGCAGCAGATTAACGCCTCATTCCCTCTGATTGTGCGCACCAGTGAGGAGTGCGTAAAGCGGTGGGATGTGTTGCAGTCTAAAGCGAGAGGGATGTCAAACGGGATGGCTGCCAAATATCAAAATAAATTAGTGTAAATACGTAAATAAATTAGTTGTGATCACTTTCATTTCTGGTGTTATTGCAATGGGAGAGAGATGTGAGCGCATCTCTAATGAGATCGAACACAAACATGATCCCTGCACGATCTAATCTGTAGCGTTTCATTAACTCGCCGTCATTCAGCGTTTGGAGAATATTTCTCCTACATTTTTGTCTTTCTGCCATTTTCTCCTCTCCTCAAGAAACTCTTAAGCCTCTTAAAAGTCCTCCTCCCTGCTCCTGACAGTGTTTCACCTTAGGAGCTCTCTTAAGGGCTGAGATGCTTTGTGAATAACTTTTATCTTTACCAGGATCTACTCTTAACTTTAAGGGGAAANGAAAACGTCATAATTCTAAGAATTTTCTTAGAATTTCGTCACTAAGAGCAACTCTTAGTACCAGGAAGCTTTATGAATACGGCCCCAGAAGCTTTTTGAGATCAGCACTGTGGTGAAGAGATACCTGATGGACATGACCAAAAATCATTCAGGTTGATTGAAGAATTGTTTTCCTGATCACGTTTGTTTCAGAGTATGGACGTTGAATGAGCTGATGATAAACTTAATTTCTTAATACAATTTGACATAATTTAAGCGCAGACTCGTTGAACAGTTAAGTCAAAATAAAACATGTGGATAATTTTTTGCAGTGCAGACAAAGCCTTAAGTGGATGTGACTCACAGTACATTTGACCTTTTATGAGAGCTCTGAACTGAAGCATGAACTTGAATCATGTGTGTAATTCTTCAGTTTAACATTTCCATTTAAGTACTTTGGTGAAAATCTGCCTCATAACTATCAGTAGACCAGTCAGCACTTGTCACACTGTAAATCATTATCTCAGCGGCAGTTTCCCTTTTGAGATAAACCTTGGTTCAATCACTTGCTTAAATTATTACATGTGTACTGGACAGTACTTTAAAGGGGACGTGATTAATCCTGAGAATTGTTCCACCGTACATCCTTCATTCATATGAATTGCCTTGTCAACCTGTTTTTTGTTCTTTATTTGAGTGTACAGATACACGTGAAAAAAGCATGAAAATTCTCCGTAGTGCTAAGTTAAACAAAGTAAAGGCTGTTGATGCCTTTATATGAATGTGATGAGAAGAACGTGGAGCCTGATCTCAAGGGCAATTTGTGTTCATTCACACAGAAATGAGCCATTTTCGATCTGATATGTATGAAAAGGAGTGGAGAGTGACTGTGAACACTGAACTGAAACTGAAAATGAAAAGGTGTGCTGAATTTTTGTACTAATTGGGTGATTTTTTTACTTTCTTTTGTGTGTGATCGTTGGGAAAAAAATGTTTTATGTATATGGATTATACATGTATACATGTGCATACCAATATCTGGGACTCAAACAATCATTGCCAAGTCAGTACACAGTTAATGAATTTACTATAAATTAAAAAGAACAGACATCTTAGCATAGTTCTTAAATGTGCATGTTTGCAGGTTTGTGTCTTTAAATGTGTGTGTGTGTGTGTGTGTTAAGCAAATGGCCACAGTGCCTTCAGTCAGAACAGTGTCAAGAGGGAGTAATATCGCCGAGATGAAGAGCGGAGAACGCTTCTCTCCATTTGTTGCTTGTTCACTGTCCTCGAGTGCAGACCAAATTACTTGCCATTGTTTGGAAAATGGAGTCTGGCAGTGAGGTAGCGTCTGGCTCTTTCGTGGCCGGCCCCTTTCATGTTTGCGAATATAGAGTCGTGATGTGTTTGGCTGTGCTGAACTGTTTATCTCAAGTGGCTTTTGAAGTGCTCTGGATTCATACGTGTTCAGGTTTAACTGAAACATTACATCTGAAAATAACTATAAGGACAACTGTAAGATTTGAGTTGATGTTGGCCACAACTTTAAGGCCTGAAATGATCTGAGTCGCCACAGTTTAGCAAAAGTATAATTATGAATTAAAATACTACTGTATAGGTGTGAAAAGGCTAAACAGAAGCAAGCAACGAGCACAGAAAACCTCCATCAGTTGTCTTGGCAACTTCAAACTATTTGCAGTGGCTGGGTGTATTTTAAACCAATGCCCAGCACTTGGAAGTGGCGCTGATTTGGTTACAGATTTTAAATGAACATGATACAGACCACTGATCCAATCATAATGTGATTAAAATGATTAATGCAGTTAACGGCCCAGAAATATTGGGTGGGATGAGGGAAGCGATTACAGTGTAGTGCAATACTCACATTTGCAAACGGTTGTAAAGTTCAACTCTGCTTCTTGCAGAGGCTTTTTTCCAGCCCTGTTATCAGGGTAAACACAGCTGTGGCTAATAAAAATTAATAATGTACATTTGGTACGTTTTAATAATGGGTGGGTTTTAATAACGAAGCACTGGCAATCAGTTTTATTGGCAGTTGCTTGCTAACTACAATATCTAAGTCAAACTTTCCTTTAATTAATTTTATTAGCTGCAGCTGTGTTTACCCTGCCGTGACACATGTTGCAAAATTGAGGGACTTAAACAGCACTGAGTAAGCCCCTCTGATGTCACCTCAAGGGTACAGACATATAAATAAATGAATAATAAATAAATGTTTGAAAAATAGACTAAACTGTTTTCCAGTTTCTCTTGAAACAAAATCCTCAATGTTACTTTACATACAAACACGAGAATTTGCTGGATAATGTGACGGTACTTCAGGTTTATATTATGGTCACCAGTTTTAATTAGTTCAACTTTGTTTCTGAGAAATCATATTTTTTCAGCTCTGCTCTGTCAGTTGATTTAAGCTGTAGATTGTACTGTACATATGCATCTTGGGAATCAGAGTTTTCCCCCAAAGTATTTATGTCCACAGGCTTGTATCTTTTGACTTTTTGTTTTCAAAGAAGCAGATATTTTCTACCGCAGTTGTTCATCGTGTACTGATGATTCAGCCAGGAGAGTGTCATGCTGGAGCAAGCGGAAGATGTGCTCCAGGTATGGGAAAAGGACTGGGACTTTTACCTCAGGAAAACAGGTGTGCTCGAAATAGCTCCTCCCACTTTGCTCTCTTCAACTATTCAGTCTGACAATGTGTGTTTCTCAAAGTCAAGGAAGGATCCTCAAACGGCTGAATCTCAAGGTTACTACGTCATCGAACCCCACCGAAGGACTGTTCCAATGTCCAGGATCCTTCGAATTCTACCAAGGACCGAGTCCTTCATTCAGAGAATTGTATCCTCGGCGCTCCTAAAGCACCCACAATCCAATGTGCACGATCCGGTCCCCGGATTTGGAAACAAGCAAAATATGCTGGTAAACTTTAAGTTATTTCACCTCAGCTGTCCACCAAAATCTGTTTCTGAACAAATTTGAGGAGAGAAATGGGCAATCCAGTTGCTGAATCTTCACTCATATTTGATCTACAAGGCCTAACTTAAATTTTGTTCCGACTTACATAGGGGGAGGGCACTGATGCATTTCCGGGTCCTGACGCTGAACGAGAGCGAAGGGATGGTGCAATATGCCTTTAAATGTAATCATCTTCCTTGTAAATTTGTTGACACCGTAAATGTGTTCCATCAAAGTAAAGCAAAACGTGTTAATGAAAGAGTGAACACCTCTGTTCTTTGAGTTTTAATGGCCTCTGCAGGACCTGACTTGGAAGGACCCGTCCTGCCAAGGAAGCATCCTTGACTTTGAGAAACACCCAATGTCTTCTTGTTATACGTTTTCTTTGGGGAAGGATTTGATTTTGTCCGAACCAACCACATGTGTGTGATGTATCTGTCTGCTCTAATAAACTTTTCAGTCAACTGTTAGCACATTAAACAGTTGCAGACTAAATTGAGAATGCATGGTTATGAAAAAAATGGCAATGATAATGATCAACATGTCTTGATGTAGGAAAATAATAGACAAGGGAGTTGAAGATTTACACAACGCAAACAAGAGTTTCTTCCTCCAAGTTGGGTGTTTTTACCTCAGTATTGCTGTTATACCATGGATGCCAGCTGGATGGCTAGCGTTGTCAAGCCACTGAAGTCAGCTAACTCATTAGCTACTGTTTGTACTGCTCCCAATCCGAGTCATTTCTCTTGTGGATATTGTCATCTTACAGGAACGGAAAGTGTTTGACTAAAAAATCATGGTAAAAACATGAGAAAAACAGTTTGGGACAAAAGCAGGATTTTAAAGGTAGTTAAAGACAACAAATATAAAGAGCTACGATGATGATGAGCATGATGAACTCACCTTTCCAAGAAAAAAAATCAACTTTAACCTCTGCTCAGACCGTCTTTATGGAGCTTTATAGTGAGTTTCAGCTCATTGTTTATCTGTCAGGCCGCAACTTCACTGTTTTGGTTCACTCTTGCTGCTCACATAGTGTAGTTTTCGGCCACAGCAGACGGCTGTTTTCTGAGAAAAAGCTCTAAAAACCCACTGCGAACTACCTGCTCAGCACCAAACAGCCCAAATGCAAACTTTTTGCTCTGAAATGTTGCTATTTCAAATGCTGCTGAGACCAAGCGTTCAAGGATGTTTTTGTTGTCAGGCAACTGTTGCATCTTCTCAGGACCAAAGGCGACACAACATTTAGAAAACCGGTGCACAACCTAGCTTGAATCAAAATGTCAGAGATACATACCGTGAGCAGGGGTGTCCACATATTTTTGGCCATAAAGTGTGACAAAACTGTACTGTGAGAGAAAGACTGAAAGAGGATAGGGGAAGGGAGGGTGTAAATATATTAAACTAAGATATGTAAAATAATCAGTTATGATGGAAGAAATCTCATTACCTTTGAAGTGCCACTTTTTCAGTGGAATAGTGTCATTTTATCAGTGAAATGACATAAGCCGAGAAGCTCTTCAGAATGACAATGTCTTGGCTCCCATGACAACCACAGTTTCATTTTCCCTAATGATGGCTCAACATCACTTCCCACCGCCTTCATGCCAAGGACCCTTTCACCCTGAACTCTCATTTCAACAGGGAGGGCAATCTCCCCTGAGCGATGCTCTGTGTGGCTGCAGGTGACAAGTGAGAGACATTTTGCTCGAAAATATTGAAAAGGCAAATCTCGAGTGTAACTGACTAAAGTGATCTTGTTTTTGTGAAATGTATTTCCAAATGTTCCTTGACCTGAAAATGCAAAGATAACAAATCACTGAATATATTTATTATATTTTTATTTGTTATTTGTTTCTGGTATCCTGGACATAATATATATTTTTTTTCTTTTAAATTTAGAGATTATTTTATCTAATATAGTTTACCCTATATAAAAACTTTTGATTGGAAATATCATTTTGTAATGTAATTCCATAGAGTACAGTTTTTTTCCTTTCACCGTTATGAAAATGTATGACTTTCTGCACCCACTACATCCACTTCAAAGACACAATGGAACAATTTAGCTTGAAGCTGTGTCACTGTGTGTCTGCTTGCATGCCCAGTACAATATTCAACCACCAACTGGAGCATACAAGGGGATTTTTTTTTGGGGG
>NTHP01000014.1:428345-465334 GCA_003416845.1 Oplegnathus fasciatus
TGATGTCAGTGGGTCACAGGCTTGATGCAGTTATTGCAAGCAAAGGATTTGCAACTAAATATTAAGTCTTATTCACTTTAATCTATTTTAAGTCTATCTGTTCCAATACTTTTGCTCACCTAAAAATTTGATATTCCGTTACAAATAATGCTATCTTCTAAGTTGTGTATCAGATCCAGATGTAAATACCTGGAAATAAAAGCTGAAATGTTGATCTCTTGTCTCATATTCATCTTTTGATGTCAAACCCAAATGTTTTCAGTCTACAGCAAAAATACAGGAATTGGCCTCACTGTTCCAATACTTTTGGAGGGGAGTGTATGTTCATTACATACTTACACTTATTGGTATGGTATGGTATTCTGGACAGTTTGATGTAGGTTGACAGATTATTTGTCAGCTGTCTGTCTTGCTTTGCGGTTGCAGATAAACGGAGTTGCTCGTTCTGCTGTTTTTCAGTCTTCCCCCAGTAGAAGAAGAAGCTTTGATCGTTAGACAGGGTCATACAGAGGTCTCTCTTTCTCTCTCACATATAATAAATATTAATGGAATCTGTCCTATCTGCTCCATCTTTATTTTACACTAGCGCCTACAAGTGTCTTCTTTGAGTTAAGAC
This sequence comes from Oplegnathus fasciatus, assembly GCA_003416845.1. NCBI lineage: Eukaryota > Metazoa > Chordata > Actinopteri > Centrarchiformes > Oplegnathidae > Oplegnathus > Oplegnathus fasciatus. The sequence goes on from NTHP01000014.1 coordinate 428,962, forward strand.
TGTCAGTAGAAAACTTGAATTCTGGCATAATTTGAAACCACATTCATTAATATGAAATCAATGTTTGAGTCAGGAGAAAAACACTTTGGACGACTCTACAGTCCCACAGTTGGAGGTCTCCTCTGATCCAGCTTGGTTTTTGATGTGTTTGATGAAATTGGGGCTTGATGACTTGAAGCGAAAGCCCGTCTCTTAATTCTTAACATTACCACTAAATGAAGAGCGTTGTAATCAACAGAATGAGCAGGGTCACAGCAGCATTTGAACATATGTTCAAAATATAAAAAGGCCAATAATTGATAGCCAGAGAAAGACATAAAAGTCTTCCTGTAAAGGTCACTGAAATCTCAACACACTGAAATCTCAAAAATTCATATTTTCCAATTACCTCTTGTGGCATGCAGTGGTATCCATGCAGATATTTACATTTTTATTTGCCTACTGTGGGTTTTAAGATAGCCCTGCTGTCTGTGGTGCTTGAACTGTTGAAAAATGTAATTTGGAAAAAAATCAGCAGCAATTAGTCTGAGCAGAAACAATTTCACCGGTCAGTGCAATCTACAGACCTCACTGTGGACAGATTTATGGTATTCTTTAGTGAAAATGTTGAGCCATGTACTGTCAAGTGGAACAAAAGAAGTGCTCTTGTTTTTGAGCCAAGACAAAAGGCAGTCTACTATTAATATTCCATTAATGCTTCCATTCAAATAATCTCATCCTCACTGCATGTGTGTGTCAGTTTGACTTGACAGGGAGAGTGGAGAAGTTAAGAATGTACTTCTGGCCTTTAAAACATGCCCTTTTCAAAAAATATTCTTCTCTTCTTCACTGACATGTGAGCACACACAGGCACAGCCATCGCTGACATTTTCTTACCACCTGCCTGTGACACACACACACACACACACACACACACACACACACACACACACACACACACAAACAGTAGGCAGGGTGAAAGAACAGGCCAGCTGCTGCAGGTGGAGGGCTAAAAAGCTGCTTCAGCTTCACTCTGTAACTGAAGTGAGCTGCAACTACATTTCTATCAACAACCTTGAAGCAACAAATTCACCTCATACGGGCTTGAAAGATCGCCCTCATTATGTTCAACACCTGATTTAGCATATCAAGGTGCTTTGTAGAAAAGCATCTGAGGATTTGTCTGAATGTCAGTCAGCCAACTGACATGAAACAAATGGATTAACGCGTGAACACAGACTATGTTTACTGAATTTTTGGTGATAATATAATATAATATAATGGACAAGTGCAAAATATGAACTTTAATGCATTAATATAAAAATATTATAATTAATTTACCAACATAATGATGAAGACTGAAACTTTGACTGAGCCTCTGTTGAGGAATGAAACTAATCTCTCTACAGCAGCAGTTACATAAGTGTGATACAAGGACCCATAATGAGCCACAGGCCTCTTCTTATTAGATGCACACATGCCAATATTGCTTCACTTTAATAAGACTGAGTCCTAGAGCGCCATTAAAGTTTTTTAATTCCAGTTCCAAAAAAGTTTCTAAACTGTGTCTCAGAACCAAGAAAAAAAAAAGCGTATGTGTAATGTCAGGTTGAAAGCAAGCTCTTTACCCACAGACTGCTTCTCCTAGATGGAGGCAGGCAGCCCTCTTGGTTCTCTTTCTGACGCCTTTTCCTTTCTGCATTTGCCATGTTTTATTAACTCAGTACACAACCTCTCCTTTGTGTGTGATACTCGTGCCCCGGAGGGAAGAAGCCTGCATACCAGTCTGAAATGGAGGAGCCATGCAGCGCTGCCACTGCAGTGCTCGTTGCTAAGGGGTGAATTGTGTCCTGCCTCGGTAATAATTCACCAGCCTCCTGCTCGACTTCGACACTTTGCTGCAAGTTTCGTGGAGTTACAAATATGAAATAATAATAAAATATGAACATACACAGTTAGTCTTTGTTCAATTATGAGCCAATTTAATGCCCTTCTTCAAAGTTGAACCTAACATGTCATTGTACATATTTTCATAAATTTGAATCATTTGTAAATAGATGTTCATCTGTCACAACTAAACGTGATTTGGACATGTGCTGTGAGGCTGTAAATGATCCCAGTTGTAATACGTCTAACGTAATGAAATGCTGCACTGGATATGGTAGAAACACATTTGGATAGCCTTGGCATGTATTCTGCTAAGTATCTTTGACACAGCACTGCAAACGATTGTTGAAATGTGTGAAGAAAGCGTTTAGTTTTGTTAGTTCTTTAATATGCTGATGAATCCTTCCATCCGTGTGTTTTCTGCCAGTTATCCCGCTCTTGGTCATGATGGCAGCAGACATCTTTCTCTCCAGCCACATCATCCAGCTCTTCGTGGGGATTCTGAGGCACTAGATGGGATTTATAAACCTTCCAGTTTGTTCTGGGTCCGCCCTGGGGTATCCACCCAGTCGGACATGTCCAGAATACACAGGGAGACACCCAGGAAGTATCAGATCCTAAGCCACCTCACCTGGTTCCCTCCAACATGAAGCAGCGGTTCTGCTGAGAAGTGTTACAGCTGTCCGACTTTCTCATCCTGGACCTGAAGGTATCAGTATGCGTCAAACGAAGCACTTGTCAGATCATCAAACAGCATCTGAAACCACCTGACCTCCACACCCCTCTGACATTGGACTCAAGGGGGCATTTTTTTGCATCTTTCTGAAACCGACAATTTGACTATCACGGCCGGGTGTGCGGAATTAAAAAGGTAAGCTGAGTTTGAGCTCTTTTTTCCCCATTCTTCACACAACTACTCTGTCACTTTTCATGTCACCATGTATGTCTTCACAGAGAGCCACCATTATCCTCATTTTAATGATTATCATCCAAACATATGGATGAAGATTTTTTGCATGTACGCATCATTTATACATCTGACCCCTGGATTCATTTTGCCTCTAACTTGGCGGTAAATCCACATGTCCCATAAAATCCCAACTCACTTGTGTTTGTGTTCTTGTTCTCCTATAAATAACTGGGAAGAGTGAGACTAAATATATCTAAATTGAAAATGACACATTACTGTCCCGCTGTAACTCAGTAAATATGAAATATAAGTGTGATCCCATCCTAATGTGAAGACTGGGGCTCAATTTCTAAGACTGGTAACCATTCCAATTTTACCTCATTTTATTTTGAAATAACACAGGCGCTGCTCTGGCTCCACAGACCTTCAAATAAATAAGTAAATAAATAAAAATAGGGCCTCTGTTGAAGCTCCACACTCAAATCAACCTCAGAGCAGATGTCTATATTCTGTTTTGATGAGCTGCTTGACACTTTTACTGCACAATGTGACATTTAAAACAATTGTTGCATCTGAAAATATTCTACTCTGACACTTTTGGTGTGTTTCTGCCTTTAGGCTGAAAATCTATTTATGCATCATATACGTATACATCAACACCATTACTGCATCGTTCGCAGTGACTGAATCCGATATGAAAATAAAGTTTATGGTGATGTTTTCCGTAGCTGAGAGGTTAGCATGTCAGTGTTGAGAGCAGCCATATATAATCACTGTATTTTCTGTCCGTCTCTCTGTCTCTTTTCATTGCTCTCATACATTCTCAAAGCAGAAGATGACAACGTTAATTACAATAACTGCGGGATATTAATAAACAAGAACTGATCTGATGGCTACAGTGTTATTCTTCTGTCAGTGTGCATTCCTATTTCCTCTGGGAAGAAAATTGATTTTAAAATTTGTACACTGAATCCCGTCTTTCTGAAGAAAAACATCGTTTGCGTGAACACTCAGACAACCACAGATGCTCTTCCACGCCCCTCAACTTCTTCCTCCCTAATGATTTTGACAGGGTTCATGAGGAGGAAAAGGTCAAAATACTTCTCTGGTTAATGCATGCCTGCCCCCCGTCCCACACACACACACACACACACACACACACACGCACACACTCTTGATATACCAGCGAATACATCCTCTACCAGCAAGAATTTTCTGGTTGGGTGGAGATAGTGATTGTACACACTTTCATATCAATGCAGGACGCATGAAGACACCATGAGGACATCTCAACTTTCATTTGGTGACAGATTTAAATAGGTTTTCAGCTAAATGTCTTCTTAAGCATTGAATTTTTTCAGAAGGCCGCTGGAGTGAACAAAGCTGAGCGGTTTGATTCGGTTACTCAAGTTTGAAAACAGTCTTAATTTACCCAGAATTCATGAATTCATTCAGTCAGTGCCTTTCTTTGCAAAACAGGGCCCAGGGAGGTTCTCAGCGTCTGCATGATCCATTACAATCATGAAACGTTTGTCTGATATATAAAACACACTTATTAACAACATGTTTAGGCTGATAACAAGAACAAAAAGTGGAGTCAGTACTGTTTTCTGGCTTCTATCACTTACATCCTCCTTTGACATGGATTTTTGTTAAATATTAACCACTGCCTGATCACCACCTGAAAGCAAATAGTGGCAACATGACCCTCCCTGACTTTTAGGACTGTGACCGCCTGAATGCTTCATTAAACAATCGACCTGTGTTTATGGGACACTGAGCTCTGCAAAGCAAACACAGATTGTGTCCTCGAAATTTCAGGTAAAAGAAGGCTAAGTCTAGAAAAATGAACTTAAGAGGTTCAAACAAGGCACTGGAGTGTCACTTATTTACACCTTAAGTGGCATGTTAATTAGCCCACTTTATGTGATGCATTTAGCAGTGACTGATGAACACCTGAACGCAAACACTTGGTAAATTTCAAGTGTTCAATGTGACTTTAAGAGTTAACAAGGACTGTCCAAAGGCAGCATAATCTCACGGCTGCTGATTACTCTCAGCGAGCTGCAGCTGCGTGTCACTGGTGTGTAATCTCCTTTTTCCACTTCTAGCCGGAGGTGTGTTGATTCCAGGAGTCTTCACCATCACCCAGATGTGTTTTTATTTACATGAAATTGACCTGTTACCCTGTTTTTCAAGATGCCCAGAACTGAGTATCTGAATATTCACACACACGCACACACACATATATATATATATTTATATAACTCAATGAGTGCTTCTGTTATTACATACAGCCTCACACACACACACACACTTGTCTCCCACCTCCAACATGAAAGTTAATGAATGAAGTACAAAATCAATTATAATAGTCTTCGTGTCATGCAGACCGAAAGATGCAATTTTATTAATTTAGCTTTTGATTCAAACATGCTGCATCTCTGTGTTGAAAAAAAAAATACATCTACCAGAATTTTTAAAAAATCAAATCAAACACATTTTTTTTAAACAATAAATGAGCTAATAATTAAAAGAAGAAATTAATTAAATGTGTACATGAAACAGAAGAGGTATATTGCACACTGCACGCAATAAATTGTAAAGACACAATAAATCAGTCATGTAGATATACTTTGCATATGTAGACTTAAAAGCCGAGGTACAAAGATCGATCTCGTTTTACAAACGTAACGCAGAAGACCAGATAGTGAGAGGTGAACTGATTCACGGCGTGGGGAACAATGGAGAATGAATCACCCCTGAATTTTAACTAAGAGCGTGGAAAGAATTGGTCAGAAGGAGAGAACTGGTCAGAGGAGCCTGGTGGTGGAAAAGGGATTGAGGAGGTCAGAAATGTAAAATGGTGCAGATCCCTATGGTGCTGCTTTAAAAACAAACCTTAACTACAGTGTTGTCAGATCAGAACCGGTTTGGAAGGCACTGACAAATTATGTCGTCTTGCCAATAGGGGCGTCAATAGGGGCGAGTAAACGTGTTCAGCAGGTTTAAATATCCTTTAGCTAATGTGTTAGCAAACAATTGCTACACATATAGCAGAAATAGAACATGGGCATCCTATTGAAGTCATGTGTCTGAACATATGTCAAAGCTCAGTTCAGTATTCCCCAGATTTTCCTTGTTTTGCTCCACCAACAAAATGCTTTCAAAAATATAACGACTTCTGGTTTGCCAAATATTTGACATCCCCCACCTGCTGCACATGTGGCTTTTGATTTTAAAAAAGGAGGCATCATTTATTTAATATCTAACTTTGTCTTTGAACTTTTCAAATTCCCTGCAAATTTGTTTATTAACATGGCAAATTAAGAGAAGGAGTTGGCACCATTATGTGTGTTTCACTGCGCACATACACACATATACAATTAAAAGCACCTCCAAATCCCCCCGGGGAGATCAATGCGCAGAGCTCACAGAGCAAAAGATTAATGATGCTGCTTGTTTGTTAAAGGAGCGTTCTCAGAGAGGGAAATGTTCATTAGTACAGTTTGTTTGAGCAGACCACTGGAGAGATGTGTGGTGGAGAGCTGAGTGTTGGAGCTAAAACATTAGACATGATCAATCTGAGATGAGTGCAGGACTGCTTTTAATTAACAAATTCATCCTGCTTGTGTCCCTCCCTTCAGTACTCTGCTTCGTAAGATGACATTTATTTCCACAGAAAATCTGGAAGTGATGTTGCATGCTGCTATCAGGATTCATGATATATAAACAATAGCTGTGGTACAGATATATATAATGTGTGTCGAGATATATGTATATCGCTCCTGGCTGGTGCGCCTACATGTGCCATCCAGCCTCTGCAGCTCATCCAGAATGCAGCAGCCCGGCTGGTCTTCAATCTACCCAAGTTTCTGCCACACTACACCGCTCCTCCGCTCCCTGCACTGGCTACCAGTGGCTGCTTGAATCCGACTCAAGACACTGGTACTTGCCTACCGTGCTGCGAATGGCTCAGGCCCATCTTACATCCAGGATATGGTCAAACGACACAGCCCGTCTACTACGCTACTGCCAATCGGCTTGCTTCTCCCTCACTACACGGGGGGGGCACAGCTACCGCTCACCAAAATCACGACTGTCCTGTCCTGTCCCTAAATGTAGCACTTGAAGCAGTTCAGCATATTTGAGGACGCTGATGTACTTGCATGATCTTTGCTATTTTTGGGTTGTATCCACGTGGTTGAATGCACTTATTGTAAGTCGCTTTGGATGAATTCCTCTGATTTTCTTTTGGCACTACCAGCAGGTTAAGCTCTTTATTTGTCCTGTGAAATATCTTATCTATCTACTAGATGGATTGGCACAACATTTGGTACAGACAGTCCTAGATGATGACTGATGAATAATGAATTATTTTTGAGATCCCTTGATTTTTCCTGTCATGCCACCATGAGGTTCACATTTGCATCTTTGCATTTGTGACATATCTTAACAACTGTTGGATAGATTGATACGAAATTTCATAAACCCATTCATGTCCTCCTCAGGATGAATTATAATAACTTTGGTGATCCCCTGACTTTTCTCCAAAAAGGCCATCATTAGGTCGAAAATGTACTTTGTCCAGTACTGTGGTTATGAAAACTAATCATATTCCCATCAGCCTCAGGTGTGTTTTTGCAATTAGAGCTAATTAGCAAATTGTAGCATTATATCTGCTTAACATCAACATGTTTGCATTGTCATTGTGAGCATGTAAGCATGCTGACATTTAGCTCAAAGCACAGCTGTGCCTAATTACAGTCTCACAAAGCTGCTAGCATGGCTGTAGACTCTTGGTATTGTTTTAATGAAATCTCCGGAGTACTTAAAATAGTTTTTTTGTCAAGTGCTTAATGTACAGGACTCTTATTGAAATCCTGGGTCAGCAGTTCTCAAACTGGGGTCCGGGAACCCCCAGGGGTCCTTGAGGGGGTGCCAGGGGGTCCCCAGAAAAATGGGGAAAATTTAAATTTCACTATTATTTCATTGACTAAAAGTTAGCCCAATGAGAGAATGACTATTCTGTTCATAAGTTTCACACTCTTCACTGTTAATCTGCCAATCTACAGTGTAGACAGTTATGGAATAATTATATCATAGAAGACGGGGATCCCTGAGACTACAAATACGGGTTCATGGCCTGATGTGTATCAATTTGGGGGTCCTTGACACCAAAAAGTTTGAGAACCACTGCCTTTGGTGTTGGGGCCACTAATGACCAAGGTGCTTGAACAGCAAAAACCTGTTCAGGAACCGGATGGTTATAGCTAATCAATGGAAGCTAAAGATTTTACCCGTAATCACTCACACATTTTTACATTCAGAAATATAATCAAGGCATTCCACTGACTGGCTGCATCCAGAGGCCTCCTGTGTATGCAGACAGTCCGGTGCCTTGCTCAAGGGCACTTTGACAGGACTGCTGGTGCACCCACTGACAGTGGCAGTGATTGAACAAGTGACCTTTCAGCCCTGTGATGTTTCCTCTAAACACAAAGCCACTCAGTAACTGGTATTGTCCACATGCCTGGTTTTGAAAGCCAGTAAAAATGGCGTCTTTGCACCTGCAATCATTTCCACCGCCATGTAGCTTTAACCCATGACATCAACTCTTTTATCCCTCCATTCATCTTCTGCTTACATCTAAACAGGCCAATTTTGCATCAATTAGCTTTCAGGACCTTTCAGTTGAGACTTGTTGATCTGGAACAATGCGTTGCCTCTGCTTAATATTCATCAAAGGTGATATTAGCATGCATATCGTCATTATGAGATATAATTAACATTTCAGTATTTTTTTTCTAACCTTGTTATTCATAAAAAAATCCGGGGCTTCGATCAAAGCTGGAGGGAAAATCATTCATTGTATATGTGTGAACAAGAAATACCTTCATTTATATTTCAAGAGAGGAACATAGGAGAAACTACACTTTTAACCCTATGGAGTTGTCTGTGAAAACACAGAGTTGAAGGAGAATACACTATTTTTCTACAGGGGTGTGTATGAGATCAGTATGTTGTTGGATGGGCAGATGCTGTGCTTGTCAGAGCGTTGTGGATGTTATTGTTTTAATGTTGGACGTTGGCCCAGCTATATGGATTTCAGTTGCTGTACGCCCATATTGTAATGTGTAGAATTTATTCAATGATTGAAATGATAATGTTCTCATGCTGCAACTGGAGACAACACCCACACACATTTTCTTCTTATTTCTGTCTATTCTGCTCTCCCGACATCTACTGCATCTCCGTCCGCCATGGAAGAGGGATCCCTCCTCTGCTGCTCTCCCTGAGGTTTCTACCTTTTTTCCCTGTTAAAGGCTTTTTGGGGGAGTTTTTCCTTATCCAAACCTAGGGTCTCAGGATAGAGGGTGTCATATGCTGCACAGATTGTAAAACCCTTTCAGGCAAATTGACTGGACTTGACTTTGCTCAAGTGTGAATGTGTCGTAATGGGGCAACAAGGCTGCCCAATTCCGAAGGGTTTTTCTAAATGTGAGAATGTGACCTTTTGGCTACATTCGCTTGACACAACATGACGGATCTTTTGCTGTCTTTGGCCTGACCTCTTCATGTAGACCACCTGAATACACCAAGACATTTTCCTGGCGGTAAAGTCTCAAGGAAAACACCTTCACCCTCCACATTTTGGTAACTCAAAGTCATCGACCTGGAGTTGACGGTATGATAAATATGTGAGTGTATGTAAATGTTTATGCAAGTATATGTAGGAATTCAGAAAAGGGCATGATATGTATATGTAAGTATATGACTATAATGTCTACCGTATTTGTTTTGTGTATTTGTATGTTTCTCTTCTGAGATGTGAACATGTGCAGATTATAAAAACAAATTTCCCTCCTGGGACAATAAAGATATACTGATATTGATATTACTAAGGTCAAGAATGAACTCCCTTACTGATTTTCTTATTTTTATGAAAGAAAAGGACTTTAGCACACTGATGGCTTTGTAGCCTCCTGGCATGTCTGAGTCATAGAAATGGAGAGGGTGGCACCAACTCAGCTTCTTTGTGTTCAACAAGAACTATTTTTGACAAGTTCAACTCCAAGTTTCGCTAATCAAAAGCACTGAAATGTCTCTTCTTAGGGTCAAACCTGACTTGATAATATCTGCTGTCACTGAAATGTCAGTTTAATTGTTGCAGGACCTTGAATAGTAACTGTCCTTGCATAGTTTATATCTTATATTTTGAAAAAAAAGTACTGTCATCATTACAGGCCCTGTTTTTCTGGAGTTCTCCCAGAGGTCAGTTCCTCCATTTGTATTCTTAGTATGTCTTTCTCCAGGGACATAGAATCTGTAATTTTAGTGTGATTTCACATGACTCTCTTCACAAGATAAAACATATTTGAAATGTCCTGTCCCTGCTTTGCTAAAATAATACAGACATATATACAGTATATATATATATATGATGATGGTAGTAGATTGGCCAGTTGGAAGGTTCCATAACTGAAACATCAACGAGTGCACGGCTCACAGTTTTCTATAGCTAAATTCATACAAGGAAGTCATTTTTGGCCTTGATCAGCATGTAAAATCCAATCACTGACTGACTCAGATGCATAAAATATTAAATTCTCTGCTGGATATCTTGACATTAACTTTGACTCATTTTGACTTTGAGCTATTTGTGCACAATTTAATTAAATCCTGTTGTTTACTTTGGAGACTAATCAATGAAATCAAATTTAATTTTGTGTTTTCCAGACTGAGATAGCACAGTTGTGTTGGAAGTAGGGACACAGGGGGGTGATGCTCTCCCTGTGCCCAAACGTGTATATTTTTAATGAAGAATTTATAAGGACTAATGAGGAACATTGGTAGATTTTCTAATAAACGTGCTTTTGTATACAGTAGATGTTTTCAGAGCTTTGTAATCGAATTGATCTCACTGTACATGCATGTAACCTCGTCTCTGTCAGCAAAAACCCACCTGTAAACAAATAGCAGGGTGAGTGTGGTTCACATCACCTTGAACCAGAGCGCAGCCTAGCAGCAATGAAAACTAAATTTGAACTTATGAATGTCATGTAAGTGTCAAAAGATTGTAGAATAATATGCTGTGAATTTACAAAGCGCAGAACTTCGAAACAGAGACTGGGGCTTGCAACCTGTGTCCCATGTGTGGTTGGGTTTAGGCTACTAAAACCCCTTAGTTACAGTCCCTGAACATGTATTTTCTTAATCAGCTTCTTACCATAAACAATGGGGTCCTACATGGCCAACATTTTTTGTTATTTCACTCGAGAGATTTCAGTTTTTGTGTTTTTGTCTGTGCTCTTCTCACTGGTTTGAAGTGGGCGGGGTTCAGTTGGAAAAACATCATCAAATCTGATCAAACCACAACCACACGGTCCTGTGAAGGCAGATTCAAGTGTTAATAATTTGATTGATAAATAATACCACACATGCAAGCAGAGGAGATTTTTTTTAAATTAAACTTTAAATTTAATTTTTGCTCATTTAGTCATTACTGTTTAATGCTATTAACTACTTAGAAATTGAAACCAATTTTTCAGGGGCTTTAAGGCGAAAGATTGTGATTTTGATTAAATACTGCAGTGATTGTGTCCTGTCTAGTGCTTCAAGTCAGTGTTTACCTTTTAAATATTTAATCAAGACGATGACCTTTATCTAACCTTTACCATGTGCAGTAATTTGCCTAAACATAACCATAAAGCGTCATCCTTCAGTAGCCATGTGAAGATATCGTAGGATAAACAAATGAAATAGGTTTTGCAGCTATGATCAGTATGAACATTGTGTGACTTTGTGGGGATATGTTGATTATAACACAATGTAAGAGCATCACGGCTCGTTCAAAACGTATTTGCAATTGCAAATTATCAGTATTGTAAATATGCAGCATGGAAATGTTTCCTATCCCAGCTGAGCTGCGACAGAATCTCATCTCATTCATATTAAAAAGCAAAGGAAGGAAATTAAACATATGACTTTGATTACCAGTTGTGTTGTTTTACATAAACACGATAGATTTCCTTTCATGAAATTTGAAATATTACCAAGAATAGTGTCTTAGCATCCCTGCCGCTCAGAACTGTCTGAGGTTAAGGATGGCAACATTTATCAAATTTAAATTTATTATGATCTCTCACAACAACAAAATAAAGTAATGTTGTAAACTGGATACAAACAGTAGATTTCAGTTTGCCAAGACATGTTCATTCAGCATCACCGGGCTGATATAGTTTGTTGTATGTTTATACCCTCTTTGCTATTTTTACACGAGAACACAATTTTTATTTGATGTTTTGTGGTATGAAAATCCACCACCAACAAAAATGGCTCTCAAGCATAAAAGTTCTTGTCTCCTACACATCACAATGTGCTCAGTCTTTCTCTTTTCGTCCGGATTTATGTCTGTTCTTCAGGGAGCTCTGTAATGATTTTCAAAGTGTGAAAATCACTTTGAAGTCTGATTTGACAAAAGATTTTTCAGCCCAGGGTAAGTTCTCTCTGGGTGGCTACTTGGAATTATGTTAAACAGACGCTTGGCTTTAGTCTCAAGTCTGCTTGGCCTTCTGTTCATCCTTGAGAGCTCGGATATCTGCCATCCACGGTCACTTGTTTTCTAGGAGGCTCAAATGAGGGGGGGAGAAGTCCCTCAGGTAAACACAGGAGGAGTGGAATAGATAGCCAGAGGCAGAGGAGACTAAAAAGGAAAAAAAACACAACACTTTGTTGCTTGTTTAGCAGCCTCTTAAGGTGCTTAGAGGACTGTTTGTATCGTGATGTGTACTTCACCTCCAAAGGGACTCAGAGAAGACAAGAGCATTTGTTTCCTGCTTACGTTGCCACTGCTGCAGGGCTTGGAGAGATGACAGAGAGGGATGCTTGAGGGAAACATTTGGGCTCTTGGCAAAGCCTCAAAGGTGTGCTGTTGAATAGGTTTAGAGCTGAACCACTTAACGCTGTCATTTTTTCTTTCTCAGAGGCCCCGAGGCTGACAGTTTAGACAAAGTGTACTGGGTTGGCAGTGTAAGAGATCTAAAATCCTTCATGCAAGATTAACTGGTGTGATGAACTGTGACACCAGATAATGTTTTTATTTTCATTCTTTAAGCTGTTTCCATGTATTAATTATTGGAGGAATACAGCAGGTTCCTGAGGTATCAGACCCTTTCAGTTTCTCCATATTTTGTAGAGTAAAGAGGCTTATCAAAGTCTGTGTGACGTAATTCAAAGGATAAATAATACAAACTCAGACTCTCTCTCATTTGGATGCAAAAGAAACTCGACTAGACATTTGGAATTTAAATCTAGTGAGACGTCAATAAGAGTGAGAAAGACTGGCACAATCATTTCATCTCAAAGGCAGATTAAATTTTGTGTCATTTGCATAACAGTGGAAGAAGACATATTTCTGTCTGGGGAATCATACACAAACTGGAGAGAAGTGAAGTCAAAATAAACCCGAACGGAACATCAAAGTAACCTTTTGAGGTGCAAAAAATGAAGGGATTAAGCTCAATTTGAGATCTGATTTGAGTCTCTGGCAGACTCACTGACACAAGAGCCACTAAGATAAAGTAAACGGAAAAATAAACTAGACCCAAATGAAAAAAAAAACTGCACAACAAGAAATAAAGCTTAAGTCTTAAATAAGGATGTAAAATCAGATGTTAATGACCCCTACACTACTTACTTTAGATTAGGTTTGTTTTAGGGGAAAGTAAAATAATTTACACCTCATCTTTGACTTAAACCTTTTTCTCATTCATTATTGATTACTATTGATGGAAGATAGACATGTAGTAATTGAGTTTGAAGCGTCATTGTCATCAGGCTCAATTGAAATATAGAGTTGAGTATCATCAGCATAGCTGTGATAATTGATATTACATATATCTTGTATATTGATATCACCTACTGAAAGAATGTATAATAAGAGGACAGAGACACTGACCTGTGTGATACCACAAGATATGTCAAACATGTCTGAGACATGATGTCTCCACTGCTTAAAGATGTAACCTTTTAAATGTTCATACAATCGAACACCACTTTTGATATGTTGGCATTTTTTTCAGCAAAAGCCATTTTGTGTATTTGCATACAGCAACTACCTCTCTATAGTATAGTCTTCATTGTTAGTGGTCAAGTCCTTAATTCGCCCTGCTGGATTCACAGGAAACAATGCACATATGTAATATACTATATAATAATACAATACTATTTGCAATTTTATCTCATTGATATCAACCTTAATGTGTACTGTTTCCCCCCCACGGCCATGTCAGAGCCGCATTAAGTTACTGCTGATACAAACCTAACATTTCCTACTGTTCGCATTAAAAGCTTTAAACTGCCAAAAAACAGGGTGGCTTTCATTGTGAAGCAGTCACAGAAAACACATTTACGTATTTATACGGTTAGCACTGATCGTGATCATTCATCAAAAATGTGTACAAAACCAGATGGTGCAGTTTCTGACTTTTTGCCCGTCGCTCAGTTTTAAATATTGCGGGGAGTAATGGAACAAAAAGGAGCAGCCACAGTGAGCTGAACTCCTCAGCAAGGTTGGCTGATGCGCTGACTTCTTTAATAAACCACACAGGTTTGTTTGGCTGCACCGTAAACATATACACCAGCTGCCCTTTTGGTGTATTTTTGACAAACTTGCTGCTCACTGTGAGTGTTTGCTGCTAGAATTCTGGGACCTGTAGTATTAAACTTCACTTGCTGACACCACCTGCAACCACAGTTGTTGCCAAATCAACCAGGACTCAAATCTTAAGGCTTATGGCTTCAAGAGATTTACTCTGAAATGTATGATTGGAACAAATCAAGAATAATCGTAAAAAGACCAAAGCAGTTCGACATTGAATTGTGGTCAATAGTTTTGAAAGCTGCAGTTAAATCTCCAACTTTGTGGCGTCAGTGGTGAGTCAGAGATCACTGACTGTCTCAGTCACGGCAGTCTTTAGGGTAAAATGCAACTTTTTCTAGCAACTGTGCTACTGATAAAATGATGATTTAGATATGGGCATGTAGTCATTTATGACACCGCTATATTTAATTTCCTTAACAGAGGTTTTACAAGAGCAGTTTTGGAAGCAATAGGAAAACCACCAGTCTCAAGTGACACTTAAATAATTACTGTGACTGACTGGGAAATACACTGAAATGTAGGCTTTAAAAATGAAGTAGGGATCTGAGTTGAGGAGGGGGATTTACACTAAGCCACAATCACATGAAGCTCTGAGACCAAGATCAAAGAGAACTTTGTCATGCTTGGCGGTGTTTTACATGAGTGCCTAGGAAGATCAGGAGTCTGTGAAAATTGCTGCTCTGGTGATTGAAATTTACTTGTGTGTCGGCTCTCTGGTCTGTTTGGTTGTGCCTTTTTTGTTCTTGCTCTTCTCTTGCAGCATCGTGTGATTAGTAGGCGTGGCCGTCCACTTGTGCTGACTGGGAGCACCTGGGCCCAATGCTCCCAGTCACTATAAAAGCTGTCATCTCAGTGTTCTCAGAGAGACTCTCTTCATGTGCTTTGTTTGGGACCATTATTGTTTTTCCCACCAACAGCCTCAAACTGACCTTACGGACAGCCACATGTCATCTCTTTTTGCTATTTAATTTGTGTTATTTGTGTCAATAAATTTAGTTTAACTGCATTATTTATCGTAGCCATTCGAGTCAGTCATGACACTTTAAAATATGAAAATCATGGTATGGCTGAAAGGGTCCATGACCGCAATAGAATTTATCAGCTGTTTATGGAGACCAGTTCTGCAGTTACCATCATTTTCTATGATGATTTTTGAAAGGTAGACACCTCTAGCACTTCTAACAGTCTCATTACAGTATAGACAGCAATGGAATCCTTGTAAGACAGATGGTTTAGTTTTTTCCAAATCCTTTTAGCAGCTCTGCGGCACCTCTTAAACTCACAGATGGAGGACTGTATTGTCTGTGATTATCTGACAGCTGATCGTTTTTGTGTGGCAACCATATTGAAAGCTTTAGTAAGATTAATATTTAGGTAGTTGATCATGTCATCAACTGAACCTACAACAGGTAGCAGAAGGAATATAAGTTCAGCAGCAGTGTCAAGGACCAGTTTTTTTTATTGTAACTTTGTCAAAAGGAATATAAAAGGAAATCAAAAAATAGAGAGTAACCTTCAAATATAGCAGCATGAGATATGGTCAAATGTGTTAAGTTGGGCGAGCATTCCTATGGAGGCCCGGTATTAATGTTAAATGATGATTGACCTATTAGGCCCAGGTATCAGGCTGTGACTGTATAAATCTACTGAGCGGTCTGACAGGCGACACCATTCTCTAAACCTAATGGACCTTTAAACTGCCTTTCAATCCTACTCTCACTCAAGCAAAGAACAGATACTTGACAGGCAGTTTTAAATGAATACCATGGCCCACTCAGTAGTCCAACCATCATTCAGGCTGATCTAACTTCACTATGTTTATAATAGTCACTACTTAACATATCCTCTGGAATGAGGAACATTTCTCTACATGAATTATGACCCTCTACCTGTCTTACCAAAGGAAAAAACAGTAGTTTCAATATGAAGCTGAGTGTTCACTTTTGTCTACGTCACCAGCTGCCATCATCAGCTAATAACATGCTAGCCAAAATCAACCATATAACAACATGTTGAGCAACAACCAGCTGAGATATTTTAAAAACCATTGTTACCATGCTCATAGGTGTGCTCACGGTGGAAAAATTTTGATTTTTGAGTTTGACTTTTATAACTCTAGGATTTAAACTGTTTGCATGACTGTTCAAATCTCCATTTAAACTTGTCATAACAAGTAAAAATAACAGGATTACGTCAGAGAATTGAAACCTTGTTGATTCGTCTTGTATTACAGCAAATACACTTATCGCAGTCTGCAGAACAAGGGCAAGATATTCAAATTTTCCACATAAACTGATTTGAGTAAAAAGTAGAAATTCCTTCTTCTCTCATGTCATGTCATTTATTACCATTGGAAGAAACAGAAATGAATGAGTTATGTAAATATGTGTCTACATCTCCATCCGACCTCTTTGTGTGTATCTATTGAGTTCGCCTCACTGTCAGTGATATCTGTGCTTTGGAGCTGTTTTATCACGTTATGCTGCATTTACCAGATGTCTCTCCAGGCCTCACATCAAACAAACACGATCCTTTTACTGCTCCACACTTCTGGAGAAGCTGTTAACCGGTTCAAAGGCCTCCTGCTGTGAAGGGTAAGTACAGTACTTAGCAGGAGGCCAAAGCAGTGGCAGCAACATGGAAGAAAAAATAGAGATGAATTGTTTTCCAATGAGCTGTGTGGAAACAGCCTGCACTTTGACAGGACACGGTGGACATGTATGTGATCTAGATAATTACAGACTGATCTCCAAATTATGTTGTCTAACGTTGTAATCTTGAAGATTTTCGTTGTCTTTCATGGCAATCTGGATTCAGAGCTAATCATAGACCTATTTCAAACATTGTGGTGCCCTTTTTATAGATCTGTGAAAAGCATTTGATACAGTTGATCATCATTTGCTCTTACAAAGGTTATGCAGTATTGGCTGTGATGGAAAGCCCTGTGATTGGTTTCAGAATTATTTGTTTGAGAGACGTCAGTGTGTGAACTCGGGAAGTGTCCAGTCTGAGTTCTTGCTGGTAACAAAAGGTATTCTGCAATTTTGGGTCCTGTCCTCCTCACAGTTTATATTAATGATATTGTCTCTTCATAAAGTGGCTGACAAGTCCATCTTTATGCTGATGACACTAGTGTATTTTATTGCTGATTCTGTACAACTAGCCATTGAGAACTTGCAACTTTCCTTTAATGCTCTACAAGATGCTCGTATTAATCTTAAACTGGTACTTAAAGGTGTAGTCTACGATTCTAATCCAAAACTGTTTTTGTCAAATTCAGAGAATATCTCCTCACGGTCTGCGAGCTTTCCTTTCTGTGTGTGCACTGAAAAAAAAAAGTCCGGTGTTATACACAGCTCTGGCTCTGTAAACAGGAATATAATAGTATCCATATATCCACTGCAAGTGGATCTAACATTGAGAGAGTTACTGAATATAAATATCTTGGCATCTGGCTTGATGAGAAACTTGCTTTTAACTACCACGTGGTCAATCTTGTCAGCAAACTGCGCCAAAAAATAGGATTCTTTTACAGAAACAGAACCAGCTTCCCTACGATTAGTAGAAAGAGGATTGTTGAGGCAGTTTTCCTATCAGTTTTGGATATGTGGGATGTAATTTATAGAAATGCTGCTCCTTCCACTCTTAAAACCCTTGACCCTGAATTTGGAAAGTGAGCCTTAGCCCCCAAATTCTTGGAATGATCTTCAACAAGCTAAAAATCATTACTCTACTAACCTATGGACAATTTAAAACCATGATCACAATCTCCCTGCTTCAACTGTTTTAACTGATTTTTCTTTATTTGTAACTTGACATGTAAATGAGGGCAACCTCAATGATTCTTCGAGTTTAAATAAAGATTTGAAATTACAAAATGACATCTTCATTCTGTTATCTCTGAATATGATACTTGTAAAACTGGTTCACAGCTTTCAACAGGAGTACACAGCATATAAAGAATAAAATAAAGCATATGAAGTTAGTTTGTATTTCTGCAGTCAGAAGAATGATGTTTCATTTTGTTTTTCACCATCAAGGACATGTCTTTTTTTTAAATATTATCTTTATAAAGGCAGAACTGTGAGTCATGGGAGCATGGATATATTTATAACCCAACTTGCTCCTCGTCCATTGTGAGCAATATAAGACCACAGAGCAAGACATGCTGTCAACTAAGAAGTGAAGTCAAGCTACAGCAGCCAGGAGTGGTTCTCATGAAAAAGCTGCTTTTCTGGAGTCGATGTTCGAAAATGGGGCAGCGGTGGATTTGGTCACAGTGTGCCTGCCCACACCGCTGCACGCTTCGCCTCCACCAGTGTGTGGGTGACTGTTTTGACACATGCCATATTACACTGCCAGTGTAGTTCAACATTTAGTTTGCTTACTCAGAAAAGTCAAGTCAAAACGACTGCCTCACCATCAAATATGATAATCAGAGCTATTTTAGTTATTGATGTTTGCAGCGTTTTGAACAGGCATCACCTACTTTGTCATTCCCTAGTTCTCGCTTTAAGTGATTGCCATCGCAACCATAGCCTAACGCACGCAAATATCACCAGTTAGTTCAACACTAGTTAAGCTGGAACATCAGCTTGCACGGACCACTTCAACCAGATATCAGACAAGTTTATTTTTGGCCTGTTGTTGAATTACCCACATAATTAACATTATTTAGCGACAGCTCATTATGATCTGCCAGCGCCGGCATTTGTTATTTAAACTGGTGAAAGCGACAATCAGCGGCAGCTAAAAATAAGAAGCTGCTAACTGAATGTAGCACAGTGTTCTTTGCTAGTGACAGACAGCGTTGGAGTTTAGTGAATCCATGTAAGTTAGCCGCACTGGTGCGTATGAATACATTCACTTTCTCGCACTAACTTTCACCTGCATGTAAGCTGCTGCACCGTCGAGCACGGCTGTGGTAAAGGAGAGCAGCACTGCAACTACTACTAACTAGCAGGCTGAGGTAGAGTGGAGTACAGTAAAGAAAGGATCAGATTTCGATTGGCTTTATTTTCACCGATACGATCCATTGAAATATAACTGGATCACCCCGATGCTGATCCTAAGGAAAATTTCACTGCTTTCACTGTACAGTCTAATTTTACTAATTTTTATGTCCTCAGACTGTGTTGAGGACTGAGATGTAACAGCATTTCTTTTAGCTCTGTTTACAGTGACGAATCTTTCTATGTTTGCTTAGACAGTCGCTATGTCCGACTGCTGTGGATGGGAAACTTGCATGCTGCAAATTGTGCTGTTTTGGTATGACAACCGGCAACAGTGAGCTGTTGTTACCAGTCTTACCTGATACATTTAAAAACCCAATATGAAATGTAAATGTCACTTTTTTGCTTTGAATTGAAATGTTATTAAAAATCGTCAATGAAAATCTTGCAGCACCCTCGGCCTGTCCTTAAGGCACCCACCCACTTTGGGAACCAGTGCTCTACATGATCACCTTACCTTTTGAAGCAGGAATGAAGATTCTTTCAGACTCTGCTGGAAGGGCTAAAGTTGAGATCTGTAAAGATATTTTAACTAGTTTTCCAGTGTGGTCACCCCACAGTCAGATTTCCCCATGGATGTTCAGTATTACCTGTGGGTTCGCAGGTAATCATCATCTATGATGGAAAAGTGGATACAGGCTAAACAGATATTACTGGATTTATATCTGAGGGTCTCATCAGGTTTGCTCTGACCCCTTAAAAGAAAAGAATATTAACACGATTCCTGTGCCAGGCCTTGCTTGCTTTATGTTGGAAGTTACTAATAGCTTATTAGCTTTGTAGAAACACAACGTATCTGAAATGAACAACTTCTACAACCTCAGCCTTGCATCATATTCATCACTCTTCCCAGGCGATATTTTCAAAACGGATTCATTCATTTGTTAAGTGAACCTTGTGGTACAGATTGTTGAACTGCTATTTTCGTGGTCAAGAATGAACCCCTAAGCTCAAGTGGTCGCTGTAGTTGTTGCTGAGTCAATCCAACGTACACCATCCTGCTGCCAGAAATACTCCCTAGAGTACTGAATGTGAATTAATCCGCAACTGAAAATAGTCCCAAATAAAAGCACTACTTATTCCTGTTTGATGTTTTTTAAAAACTACAGCACCCAGCTGTTTTAGGAAAACACTGAGTCTTTTTTAAAAACAAAACGATGTATTTGAAAACCGTTTTTTATTGATTTACATCTTACATTTAGGAACAAATGGGCTTGGGACTGAGAACCACAGGGTAGGGAAAATGGAAACTATTGGGAAACGGACTAACACAGTGTTGGTTTTGGTCTTTTCATGGAATTCCTTGACAGTAAGGGAAATATAGAATACATCAACATCATCCTTTAGGGTGAGAACTTGCCTTTTCAGGTTATACTTTGTTCATTCAACTCTTCCTATTTGACATGATCATTCTATGGTCAACAGTATTTTAGATCTGTTGTCAGGGCACAAGGTCTCCCCCATTTACGCTTTTGTTTTATTTATTCATTTTCTTTTAACTCCTTGAGTGCTCACTAGAAAAAAGTTAACAGGGAAAGAAAAAAGAAAAAATCCTGATGCTTCCTCAGACTCATAATTACCACATTCATATTCTTGGGGCTGCCAATCATACCTACATTCCTGTGTAATTATGCTGCATTCTAAAATTCCAACAACCTTGTATAAACATCTCTGGTGCATTTTTTTTCCCTTGAGTGCGTGTGTCTGTGAATGTTTCACAGCACCCTGTTGAGGCCATATGTGGGCTGTGGATTTCCATATTAAATGGCAATGTTTAAGTGCAATTTTTCTCAGTAATGGATTCAATGTCTTTGCAAAGAGAAAGCAGCTGAGTGTCTGTGAGGCTTTGAAATGCTCCCACTACTAAATGATGAAAGACCAAAGGCTATTTGTCTTGAAAATGTCAGCCCTCCAAACAGAGGAAAAAATGTTTTCTTCAGCAGTCCGGATGACATGTAATTTACTGATTGTGCAGAACGAGTACTAAACACGGGTGACACTAATGTGCCTGACGTCTGCTAATGTGCTGCTCACGCTAAAATTACATGTAAGCATTATTACTTTCAGGATTTTTTTGTATATCTGCAAGGTCATGAAAATGAAAATAAAAAACATGTGTCAAAGTATGAAAGCTGCACAAACAAATCAGTTTGGCGGGATACACAGATTCAACAAAATTTTAGTTTCCAAGTCCTCAGGTTTAAGATTTTCTTAAATTCTTAATTTCTTAACTGCACAAGTCTGGGAGTTTCACCATCATGAAAAATGAGACATAAAACAGTGCAACACCCCTAATTTGTAATGATGTCAAAACATCATCTAATGGTCCAGAACAATTCACAATTCAGGGTTCATGAGTTGATATTTCAGCTGAAAACCAACTGTAGAAAAATCACCGTTTATGCCCTTTAGGCATAAAGTGTAAAAACAAAAAAAACAAAAAACAAAAAGTTCTCAAATTCACTTTTATTAAAATAGTTCTGTACACATTTTACAGTATAATGCAGTTAAATTCTGTTTATCACAATACTATTGTATGTAAAACTCAACTGAATGTTTATGTATGTGTAAGTCTGACTGATGGTGAACTTTATCAAACCCCTCAGATTTTTATTTTGCTTGTTATTGTTGGGGTGAATAATAGAGATTTCTCAAATATTGGAAACACATGGCTATTTCTTTGTGAGATGACATGTTTACAATTTATTTAGACTAATTGGCTGCATGTGTCTGACATAATCGTCATTTGCATAATGAGCGTGGGCTGCTTTATGTTTTTGACAGCCTCTAAACAGGCTCCCACAGGCCACAGACACAAGTAAGACTGATCACTGCCACATCACATCACTTGCCTCAAATGTTTGTTTACTGACTTTTATGGCTCTTGAATTTTCTTAAATCTGAATAGGTGTCATACAACAGTTCAGCCATAAAATCTACCATACAAAGATAATAATGTTCAGTTTTGCATGAAACTGTCAGAGAGGTATTAATTTGTCTCTATGTTTATTACTGAAGTTGTAGTTTGCAGTGATGTTGAACTGGACTGTATTATATTGATTGGTGTTTCTAATGTTTTGCCCGTCCCATTTACAAGCATGAGGGGGGAATAATATTAAACACATTTCAATATAATGCAGTCCAGTACGGCACCACCAACAAACAACACCTCAATAATAAATATATAATTGAATTAAAACTTGTCAGAATGAGAATGAACATTATTATCTTCTAAATGTAGAATTTGTGGCAGATCTGTTGTATTGGATTGCAGGGAGTGTAAATACAACCATGATGAGTCAGTCTAAATAGAGGTACACTTACAGTACTTCAGTTTTTTCCAAAGCTTTCAACTTCCATGTCATGGTCTTCATCATCATCAACAGCATAAAAAAAATGATGGGGAAAGAATAGTGTGGGTTGGTAAGGCTGACTGAAAAAAATTCATACACAGCAAATTTGGCATTTTTGATGATGAAGATTGTAAGATAAAGGGACTTTGAGTTAAGATTAGGTCAAGAATTAACTTTCACTCAAGTCATATGATGTGTTTCCCAGGAAATGATATGCAGAATGTAACACTAGAATATCATTTGCACAATATGAATTATTTTGAAAGATGATTTGTAATATTTAACTTTTCACAGGAATTGTTGTCACAGTTGAATATTTGTCTTCCTTACCAACTCACAGCAGCATCCTCTCTCATCCGTTTTTTGATGGATCTCTCACAAAGAAAACAACTTTGCTGTAACCGAAATCCCCCAATGCAAAGAACGCTTCACTTTTCAAACCTGTCAGAGTGAACACAACAGGGACTCCTCTTCAATGCCAACCTAGAAAAGTCAACAGTCTCATATTCTGTAGCTTCACAGTGGCAAGATCGGTCAAATGTTGTTACATTTAGAAGGAAAAATAAATAAAAACAAACACATTCTTACTTGTTCCTACTTGTCTCTAACTGTAAAATCATTACTTACTTTTGATATTTTTTTGGATATCAATGTGTGTATGTAACTGTTGCGACCCCAAGCTGGTCTAGAGGAAAGGGGGGTAACATAAAACTAGATGAGGAGGGGGAAGAACTAGAGTGGAGACCCACAGAGCCTGAGGAGCAACACAGAATCAATTAATCAAGTAATCAAATTGCTGCTCAGTGTAATTAACTGTTTTCAGCTGTTCTTCATTACAAACAAGAATTGCAAAGTCAGAATCATTTTTTTTGTACCATTTTGTAAAACAATAACACAATATGCCCAAATCATCATCTTACAATAAATGAATCATATATTATTCATATTATTGATAATTCAATTTATCGCACAGCCCTCCTTGCTAGTCAAATACCTGTGTAGAATATATAATACACTGCAAATTCTAATATACATTTCTCAAGTTCCTCAACAATGATCATACATTATGCATATTTTTGAAACAGGACAATACAACAATGGAAATACAGCCAAACAGAAGAAATGCTCGCTGGATAACAGTGATTGAAGCTATCCTGGAGATATATCATTATAAATGGTCTGGCAGTTGTAGGTGTATCACTGCTCTGCATGTGCTTTCCCACGTCAGGGTCAGTGTATAACAACGCGTGAAACGACCTGCATCCCAGGAAAAGCTATCAACAGTCATCAAACTATAATGTTTTATGAGCAGAGCAGTAATTCTAAATGGAACGTGAAAAAAATGCGGCGTGAACCTGGTCTACGCGTGGGCATCCGCGCTCTCAAACAGCATCCCATATATTGCCCGAGAGAAATGAAATGGAGCCGAAAGCCTCTCAGAATGCTGCGGGACACTTCCATCATCTCATGGTAATTATTCCAGCTTTTATCAGTGGCTGAGAAGGGCACCGCCGTACACAGGGCAACTACAGCCCACGACTGAAAATGAGTAAATAATGGAAGAAGATATCAGAGAGAGAAAAATAAGATATATTTTTCATTTCCCTTTCCCAGGGGTGTTTCATTGTTCAGCAGAAAATGGGTTTACATAGGACTGTAATCATTTGTCTTAAGTGAGAATGTACAGCCACCTCCTTTAATGAGTTTGGGTGTGTGTCTGACATACTGATTCAATAGCACAGGAAGAACAATAGGTGGGAGGGTGATCACTTTCTAATGTTTTCTAATTTTCTTGCTCTCTGCTGGAATGATTTAAACATTTTCACTCTTTTTGATTGGAGAGGGTTTTCAAAACGAGGCTGTTTGCCCCCCAAAAAATTGATTTGTGCTTTTGTGAAGAGTAGAAGCTGCTGTCGAATCTGAGCATGGTCCAGAAAATTACATGTCTGGTCTACAGATTGTGGCACCATCACGTTTCACAAATGATTGCTGCTTGCAACTTGAAGATTAATTTTCAAGTTCTAAATGGATCATGGTCATGCATGGGTCACAATGGTGTTTGTAGTTCTCATTATTGAAATGTGTGCAAATTATCTCATGTTGCAAATCACAGCTTGCATGTGAAATAGGCCCCAGGACAGGTGACAGAGAGACAGGCTAGGATGCTGAAGAGACAGGTGAAACAGCTTGAAAAAGAATGGCTCTGCGAAAACATGCAGGACCACAGATAAATCAATGAAAACAGCCACCCAGCCCCACTCAAACCAAAGGAGAACCTTGACAATGTATGGTCTGGTTAAGAGGGGCTGGATGTTGGAGGATTGGGCTTACACAGATGACCACAGGGCTCAAGCAGGAAACTGGAGAAAACAGGCTTGGGTAGAGAGCTGAGGGAATGCCTGAGGCTGAGGTTAAGAAAAAGCAGGATGAAGAACAGAAACAGAAGCAGGTTTTGACAGACTGAAAAACAAGACAAGGTTCAAAGAGAGAAAGCGGCTCACACAGAGAGGCAAGTTCAGCTTCTGTCAGTAAGTCAGAATCTGATTGAGGAAATGACTGCATGGGCATCTGACGATAGAGGCGCTGAAGTTCTGGGCAGCTCACGGGAACTGACTCCATTCACCTCCATCGTTTGGTTTTTATCTGTCCAGGTGCTGAAACTTCTCCCAAACTATCTGCATGGCTGGATGCAACTATTCAAATATGTGTGATTACATTTGTAATTTAGGTGAACTGAGCCAATTTATAACACTGTTTACATGTAGCCTGTGAAGGTGAGAGCAAAGGAGAGGAAATTACCCATTAATTGGCAAGTGTGCATTAAAGTTGAATACCCACACATTAAAAAGATTGAAATGAAAATAAAAAAAGCTATGCACTCAGCATGCACTACAGGTGCTGGCAACTGCAAGATAAACATGTTAACAGAAAAATAAACCAAAAGCCCATAGAAATTACCACTGATAAGATCGACATGTTTTTGCTCAGCGCTTCATCAGACTCCTGAAAATCACAAACGATGTGATTTATTTTTTCGGACTACATATTTATTCAGCTTAAGTATTACAGGAACTGAAATGTACAACAATGAAACGTGTATAAGAGCGTCTTTTTGGTATTCTCCGCTCTACTTCCTACTTGCATATTTGGAACAAGTTTTGTAAACAAGCTTTTTTTTAAAATCATGTCCCGAAGCCAGAAAACCGAGAACAGAGCCCATAATCTACAAAAACACAAATTTCAAGGACGTACTATAAATTCCCCAAACACGCATTAACACTATCAGCCTCAAGCCTCACTATGACACACACACACACACAATCTAACTTGGTCATGTTTAACAGGACAGACTTCACTGACCCTCTTATGCAGAGGTTTTCAAACTGTGAGGGGCGCCTCCCGAGGGGGTCGCGGGGGCCACAGAGGGAGAAATACTGGGCAAAGATACTGTGTGAGGTGAAAGGGACAAGTGGGAAGTTGGTTATTGTAGTTTGACCCACTGATTTGATCCACTTACCAACACGGTCAGCAGTTACAGTAGCAGCAGTGGTTGTGTGCTTATGTGCTTTGCCATATAGTTATACAGTATATTGTACACTGTAGTAGTAATTAGTAATTATTTTGGACAAAGCATTGTGCTTAACTACTTTTGGCTACTGCTGCGATGTTTGCAGAGAACGACCAAGTTGGCATCACCACAATATTGTGAGTGGTCAGGTCTCTGTGGAGGCACCCTAAAAGAGCCCAGGCTCAGCCTTTTGAGGGCCCAGAACTGAGACTTGTGGAACCCCTGTTGCTAGACTGCGTAGTTCAGATATCAAATCTTTCCATGTCACATAACAGGAGTGAGTAGGAGTAGTCTCTGTTGACCTGCCTTGAACCATTACAGGTAGGGACCATGCTAGCAGCTCTGTGAGGCTGTACTTAAATACTAAAATCAGCATGCCAACATGATTACGATGGCAATGTTAACATGCTGATTAGCAGGTACAATGTTGGTGAATGATGTGAATGTCATAAAAGTTTATGGTCATTGGAAATTTAAATTTTTACCCAATATGCAAAGTCTGGGGATCAGCAAAGTTATTACAATTCATTCTGAAGCTGTTGAAACATTTCACGAAAAAACAAAAATGTCAACCTCATGGTGGCGCTGGAGGAAAAGTCAGGGGGTCACCAAAGTCAGTTGGATTCATCCACTGGGAAATATGACTGTGTGTAACACAGTTTGTGCCAATCCATCCAGTAGATGTTGAGATATTTCACTGGACAAGTGAAAACTCTGACCTGGATGAAAAGTCAGGGGCTCACCAAAGTCAGTAGGATTCATCCTGTCAGGGACATGGATGTGTGCAGGAATCCATCCCTGCGGCTGGAGGGCTGACCGGCATCTTCTGATTTACAGTAGTGATTTGTGTCTCTGTTCTCTTTCTCTCTATTTATTTTTCTACCTAGTTCTCACCATGTGTCCTGTATCTCCACTTCTTTCCCTCTTACCCACCGTTCCCTTTGTTCTTGTTCCAGCTCCCTGTGTAGCTGGTATACAGAGCTATAGAAAGAGCTGTGAGCACTTTGATCTTCAGCTGGAGATAAGATGAGGATTATCAGTTAATTTACATATTTACTTATTCAGCATTTGAGTTGAATTATTGTCGATATAAAAAGTGAAACATATCGGCATAGATTTGCAATATTGACCAGTTAACTTACAAAACACCAACTCTGCAGCTCTCAGCTTCTTGTTGCCTTATCTACCTTCTCTACTCCAGCTTTGCCACATTATCCATTCTTATAATCTCTATCTCCCATCCTCTCCTCGTCTTTTTATCCTTTCCCCTTTCCATCTATTGTCCTTTCATCTCTGCTCATGTCTTCTTCACCCATCGAAGCCTTCCCTCATCTCTTTCTCTTTAACTTCTGATCTCACTCATCTACTCTTTCTCCTCACTGACCTCTTCCTGAACACTTCTCATCCTTCCTCCTCCCCTCTTCTACGCTATCTCCTGCTCTCCGTTCTTTCTGTAATGTAATCTCACATCATTCGTAACTGCCTCCTCTTGCTAACTCTCATGTCTCCAGTTACATCTCTTTTTGTACTTGTCATTTCTACTTGTCTCATCGGTCATCTCACTCTCCTCTTCTTCACTTTACCCTTTAACCTCATATTTTAGATATAATTTCCTGGCTGTTCTCTGCTCTGCAATCCCCTGGGTGCTTTCTCGTCTCCCCAGAGCTCTAAGGCATTTTTCCTCAGACTATTAGCTCAGGGAAAAGTATCTTCAATCGGCTGGAAAACTCCAGCAAAGAGAGGAAGGGGAAAGAGAAAAAAGTGTCTTCAGTAGAAAATTGGTTTTGTGGTGAGGGTGGTTCTTTTTGCATCATTGCAGTATGAATCTGTGACATTTATTTTTTGTGAAGGTACATCTACTGAACATTTCAGTCATTGATTAATAACACAGCCAGTTCATGAAAGCTTTTATAGCTATGGGTGACACTGGTTGGCAAATTTTTTACGTTGTTTTTTTGTTTGTTTTTTTTAAATTCGACAGGTTTTAGCCTTTGGTAGAAATACTTATAGTAGTGCTTTATATAATGCATTAAAACAACTGGAAATACAGCATAAAACATTGAATGTGTTGAAAGATAAAAACAACAACTACATAGGTTCAAGGTGGAGAATGAAAAATGTTAAAGGTTCAGTCAGAGGCAGTGGAGAACATGTAAGTTTGATAACCTTGAAATCCAGGTCAAGTTACATTTCTTACTGTAGGCTATGGTTTGCTCCAGTGTGGCCATTGCTGCTTTTCCATGTTTAGTTTTAGTCTGATCTTCATCAGGTGACCTGAGAGACCAAGAGGATTCATACTGAACATGAATATACAGTATATATATAATGTACTTTGGTCAAAGAGCACTGGGGATTTATAAATTTATAGACAAGCAGTAGTAATTTAAAATCTGTTCAATGACAGAGAACTGGTGTAATTTTTCAGTTTTCTTTGTCTTTTTTAGAGTTCAGCTTATTCAGAATTCGGCTGATTCAGTCCTGAGTGCATGATCACACCAACATGTCTGACTTGGTTTTTAGTTTTCAAAGACACATTGACTCTCAGCCTTTTTTTCTTCTTCACCAAAGGCAATTATTTCAGTTTTGTCTGAAGGAAGTTCAGGCACAACCTATCATTGATTTGTTCAGTACACTTGTGAAGAGAATCTATGAGACTGTAGTTGCAGAGCAAGGTAAATCTGGGTGTCATCTGCATAATTATGGTACTTGATTTTGATGTTTTGCATAATCCGACCATATGGAAGCAATAAATAAATAAAAGAAGCCTTGGATTCAGGATTCAGCCTTGGGAACTCTGTGGAGGACAAACAGGAACAGAATCATGTGTTCAACTTTTAGCATTTTTAGTGCAACTTAGGTGGTTTTAATTTAACACAATTTTAAGTATAGTAATTTTATAAATCGCACTGCTTCTGTCATAATACCACTGGAGCAACTAGGTCTATATTCAGGGCTGCTGCCAGGACAGAGCTTGTTCTAAAGCTATTGCAGAATAATTTACACTTCAGCCAGTTTTATAAATGCATTTATATTAAATTATTATTAAAGTATTACTGAAACAAATGAAAAAAGATAGGAAACTGACCCATGTTTGAGCCTAATTGCCAATTCCTGATCTAAGAAATACATTACGTCAAAGAGGGTCCTCACATGTATAGAAATCCAACATTGTGTGGCAATAAAGAAATGGACACATTTCCAGGTGAATATCTCTTGCCTTGATGTATTAAGCCTAATGTACTTGAACCACCGCTGCTATTCTTCAAAGCTTCATTCATTAATTGACCAACGTGAGCTTGTGCTTTATTTGCTGCTGTGCGTTTATGGCTGAAGGTTTCCTAACATCCCCAGGAAACCTTGCAGATAAAAGGAATAAATTATCAAATCCCTCTGAGGACATGACTACCTGATACTCTTTTCTCATTTACTCAGACAGTACTTGCAGCAAATGTACAGCTCCAGACAAAACACGAGCTGCACTCTGACCAAAAAAATAAAGAGTTGTCTTGTGTATTTGGGAGCCAGAGCCAAAAACAGAATGAATGAATGTCTAGTGTGTGTGTGTGTGTGTCAGTGAAAAGCCTGAATCCTCAGTAAGCAATTACTGTGAGGCCAAATAAACCTGTCAGAGGTTCTTCTCCTCTGCTGTGATGATGTGACACCCAGGCCAAGGCTCAATTCACCCTCCATTCAATCAACTTAGGAAGTAAATTCTTTTTAAACTTCAATTTGCATATGTTTTTGAAGCTACAGGAGCTGTCATACCTGATTTATTCAAAATGCACAGTGAGTATTTTTTGATGTTTTGATTCGATGCTTGCTGCTTGATCTTATGCAGAAAGCGTTTAGTTGACACTTTGCTGCGTTAACTGCAGCTTGTTTTTAGTATCTGACAGGTCGGGGCAAACAGTTGTTGGAGTGAGTATGTTTTAACCTGTTGAGGTGACAAAGCCCTGCTACTACTCTCAGTCTGATGGAAGCACGCTCATAATTATAGATCTCCTCACAGCACCTAACGCTGAATGACACAATGCCCTCACCGTTCATTGATTTCTAGTGGCTCCCATAAGTCCCCTCTCTTGTTTGTGAACTGCCAGTATCTTTGGTAATAATAATAATAATAATAATAAAAAAAATAATAATAATAATAATAATACATTTTATTTATAGAGCACTTTTCAGGGTACGCAAAGACACTTTACATAAGTTAAAATGGTAATAGAAAGCAACACACTAAACATAACACCCAACATTAGATGATGACCTAATGCAGTTATATCATCCATGCTGTGGAATTCATGATCTCATACACGACTGAAATACCAAACTTTACTGCGCCACGATTCTGAAAATTCATGGAAACTTACATTCAATGTGTATTCCAGAAACAAGACTTTAGTGCTACAAATCTTCTTGACACCACTTGTCCTTGACATGCGGGGAAAAGGAAGACAGCCTCAGGATTTATGATTTAAAAAAACTGCACTATGTACTGTGTTGTGAAAAAAAAAAAATCGAAGACATTTATGTGGTGCCGGCACGTGGCAGCAGGGCTATACGGTCATGAGGGTTAATCTCCGATTCATAGGGGATCTAAAGAGAGCAGCTCTTTAGATCCCCTTTGGGATAGCTTTGGGAAAACCTATTTTCTTCACAAACAACCACAATCAGACTCTCAGGTTTAGGATTTATGATATATATATATATATATATTATACATACAGTATACTGTCTTTGCATTCAGTGCATGTACACCACTAAATTTAACAGATGACACGGAGGCGGCTGGACAACAAAAGTCTCTGCTTCACTTAAAGAATAATGCATGTGTCCTTGTGTTTAGAGAGGAACTGGACAACAGATTTGGTAATTATTTTTTTTTGCAAGCATTCATGCGTTTGCCAGAAAGAGAGAGCTGGAAAGACAGCGAATGGGAATAAAACAGATTGCGCCCTTGAAGATACACCAGGGAAAATTATGCAAAAAGAAAACATGAGTGTCCAAATCTTGCTGTCGAAACTGAATATAACAGAAGTTTTTCAAAGATGTAGAGATATTGTAGTGCCTGCAAATAAGCTTAGAGTTTCTGTAACTGAAGCCAGATTCCACTCAACTGCATCTTATTAAGCTATTAAACTCACCTGGTCTCATCAGGTGTGCCTCTGCCCTTTTTGTCAAGTGGGTACAACAAAAAGTGGGTCCTGGGCCCTAACTGTTCATGTTTGCTCCTTTCAGCAGTAGGTGGATGTGTTTGCACAGCTCCAGGAAAATGACTAAGCTCTTGACATACAGGAGTACCCTGGCATGGAGCGTGAATATATTGGTGGGCAGGAGTTCTGCCAGCTGACCCCTTGTCTACATGTGCAGCACTCCTGGGTATCATCAAAAAAGCAGCTAGATGGCTGGAGCTCCCTGTGCTGGCCTCTGGTGACATGACTGGAGATTTTTAAGAGGAGAACAGATGTGTCTATCTGGCTCCAGAGTTCAGTGTTGGAGAGTCTAACCCTGGGTTGTTCAAAGTGCAGGTGGCCAGACATTGATTAGGGTCAATGGGGAAAGGAACATGGCTTTCGTTCTGCCCCATTGCTCCAGTCTGGCAGCAATCCTGTTGCTGAAGGTAACTTTTTTTGGGAGACATCCATAATCTCCGTCTTCTCAGGGAGGCTAGGGTATTACATACATCATTGACTTCATCCTTCATCGCAGCTCAGCGCGATCTGCTCTAAACAGGCCACCTGGCCTGTCATACAAGTTGTCTACAGTTTCCGCTGACTGACCACTGATTAACAGAGAAACTATACCTAATGTGGATTATGTTTTCAAGAAATGTATGCAATGTATTTATCTACTCAAACAACTTAATAACATTGGCCTGAGTCTATCAATCTCTCATTGAAAGTGTTCTGTCATACAGTATCACTGCACGGTATGGGAACCTGAACAGCAAATACAGGAATAAGCTGGCGAGGGTCATCAGTGCTGCAGTAAACTAATCAGATGGCCACAGAGTCAGATGGGAGCTGTTTGAGAACAGGAGATGAAACTTAGAGAAGAAGATTAGAGAAGCTGATAGATGCCTCTGGCTACAAAGAACATAAGGAGTAATTTATCCCTCAGGCTAAATTCTTACAGACTTCATTTTTGTCTGTTTTTCTTAATTTGTTTTGTAATGTATTTTATCACTTGTTTTCATGCTTTTAGTATTGTTGTTTTGTCCTCTGTGTGTAAGTATGTTTTAATGAACTGCCAGATGGACCAAAGACAAGACGCTGTATTCTATTCATTTTAGCCCCCTGACCACCTCTCCAGCAAGCTGTTACCCACCTTCAGCAA
The DNA here is from genome assembly GCA_003416845.1 of Oplegnathus fasciatus. Taxonomy (NCBI): domain Eukaryota; kingdom Metazoa; phylum Chordata; class Actinopteri; order Centrarchiformes; family Oplegnathidae; genus Oplegnathus; species Oplegnathus fasciatus. Next base: position 461,669 of record NTHP01000014.1, read on the forward strand.
GCATGCGAAGAAATTGACAAGGTTTAGAAATACATATTTGAGCTTAGCCTCAGTGCGCCCTTGACGCTCCTTATTGGACCCTTGGGAGCAATCACCTCAGTGTGTTTTAACTGACTTCACACTCACATGACGTCAGTAATGACAAACATGATCTCACTACCTGACCAAATCACCTGGGCACCCTTAATATCTCTGCCTCCTTAGCTGTATATGGGTTGATAAGCACATAACATGATGGCAGTTGTTGACAATTGGCATCTGTCTTTTCTTTCAAACTTATTTTTTGTTCACTCTTTTGAGAACTGATGATAGTAATAAAAAGAGAGGAAAGAGGAAAAGAAAGGCTTTCTAAAGAAAACCAATTTAAAAGTTGAAAGTGAAGCCCCTTGCTAGATGTCGATCCTTCTTGCAGAATATTGATCTCTGATCCTCCTCTCTTCTCTCGCTTCAGGGCTTCCAAAGCTCCGGGCTGACACTCTCACACCGTGACCTAACAGCGAGCGAGCGTCCGACTATCGCGTCGCAACATCGGACACTGAATCTATTAAATATACACTTCTGTTACGTCATGTAAACAAACCACGTACCTATCAGCTGATCGCTCGAGATCAGACTGGAGATGTAACCACTCAAGTAACAGATGAGTGAGTACTTGCTTCCTACGTTTGTACTTTTTAAACTGAAAACACGCATTTTATGTTGTGACATTTAGATGTTTCTTCGCTGGAAATGACGCACAATATAGCCAACAGCAAGTAGGTTGTTATTAAACTTCTCCTTCCAGCCAGCTGCCACTTTATTTAGGTTTGTGTGGTTGAATGAGGAGGTATCGTACATGTACAGATAACTCCTCATTTCACCTGAATCTGTACTGGAGTTCTTTCCTTTATAATATGCAGGTCCCTTGAGTTTTTATAATTTAGGGGCCATATCAACATATTCTGTGAAGCAAAAGTCTGTCTCTGTCTCACCCACGTGTCCACAGTTCTTGACAAGGAGCAAGATAGCCACATTTTGTTAGTACCACAGACAATTAGCAGTGCTCTGTGTTCGTTCTCCCTCTCCAGTCTCCTTTTTAATGAGCCATGGGCAACTGAATGACACGTTGGTGTCAACACAAATAAATACAACTCTCAAACCACCACCCTGTCACCCCAAACTTACAAACCTGACAGGTTGTTAGCAACAAGGCAAGTCTGTCTTTAAACAAACAATTAAAAAGGCCTTGTATGTAGTTTAAATTTAAATTTAATTTAAATTACAGGAATATTCACACAAATACACATGTACGTGAAAATAAATAATTGGCTTTCTCATTTAAAACATAGCCCTGCTGTATTGGTGGATATTATTACAAACAAACTTCAACAGCATCAAGAAACTGATGTGTCTTTTAGTTAATATCTTTAGTTAATATCTAGTGTTTTTATTAAAAGGCCAGTCAATCAATTTGAGTGACAGGGGTTTTAAACCTGCGTTTCTAATTTCGCTGTTGCCCTTGTGTTAATATTCAGATGACAGATTGTGCCTTTGAAACTGGGAATGTGATTTATGAACATATTTTATGATCAGCATCATCACAGTGTTCTTTGAAAGACCCAAGAGTTGCTTTTTAAATAGCTCCACGCATCAGGTTTCATTTGGTTTTATGACAGCATACCTGCAAAACTAATGACATTCCCATCAGCCTCTCTGTGTTTTGTGCTAATGAGTAAATGTTAGAACACTAAACTAAGATGGTGAACGTGCCAAACATTATATGTTTGAGAGCATGTTACTAAATGCAGCCTGATAAATGTTGTATCTTAAAAAGAATTTGAAATTGAGTTTGTGCCTGAGCAGCGCTCACACAACATGTGTCCACGGGGGGTTGACGACGTCAGTCTGAGGTCAGGATTTTTAATCAAACTAAAAAGTTGTCTTTCCCTGATCTCTTCACTACGTCTGGCCATCTATTCCTTTCATCAGAGAACAACTCTGGAAATCTGAACTCAAACTGTGTTCTCTGATGTCTGAAGGACTGGAGAAGTACTTGCTGTCTTGCTCCGCTGGTCCTAACATTACTGTTTCACAACAACAATTAAAATACAAACAGCATCCTAGTTTAAAACCCTTTTTTTTCCTATGTATTTTTTTTTATATCATATTTGTTTGTGGTTCCAAAAATGTCTTTGTTTCCTTCTTCATAAACTATGTTCTGTAATCCCCAGTTGGAATGTATTCGTCATCTAATTTCTTCATCACAGAAAAAGAGAAACTCTTTGAACATGTGACCCCACACAGCATTACACTGGCTTCTCTAGTTGGCTCCTCTAGTTTCTTGTCAAGTTCTGAGAGAATGTGAGATCAGAAAAGCAGATTTCAAAACGGGGTCACAGCGACTTTGTGTATGTGTGTGTGTTTGTTTGTATAGATAAAGACTTTTCTAGGTTTTCTATTCTTACAAGGAAGTTTGGACCCCGCAAGAGTCAGAGTATAGACAGCTGCACATACACACTTACGCAAAAAAGCAAATAACATCCCTGTTGTGTGTCTCAGCAGAGCTCCTGTCAGTCATGCCTGTTGTCAAAGTGTCAGACTTTTCAAAAGTGTACCGCCGATGGTATTTCAGGCCTGTGCTACAGACAAAATGAGTAGCAAATCCAAGCATTCTTCAAAACATTTGTATCATAGTAATTTTGTTCCACGGGTTAATAAAAATCTTCGTTTTCCCCTTAAAACCTTATTTAACATGATTTAGAAATGTTCAGATGTAGTAGACTTTTAATGCAAGTGATATGCTTTTCTTTTCTACCAGTTGGATAAAAGCAACTGTGCCTTTTAGCAAATCTAATTTTGGAACCACTGTGCAGATGATATTGAGTTCTGGTTTGTTCTGCTTCAATTCTCCTTCACAGTGTCTGAGTTTAGCACATCATCTCGCTGCTCTGACATTATTATGCATCACAAAGAAATGTGGAACTTCACTCTCAGAGTACAAAGTGTTATAAATGCCGTTGTAGATCTTCCACACCTCACCTGCTGCCCACAGAATAGCCTCTGCTCCCTTATGCAGTGAATTCAAAGTGTCACCCTTAAAATGACTTTCTGCTGCATGAAGAACCGCTGTAATATCCGAATTCATTTGAATGGCCCAGCTGGTGCAGTTTCATTCCCTCTGTGGCTGAGCAGTGTTTAAAATGCCTCTGTGAATTAGACTGAGGAAATAATGACGAATTTATGAGCTTTTTCCAAAACAAGAATAGCTCCCAAGTCTCCAGGGGTGTGACTGGTCAGAGGTAATTGGGAGTACATGTCTCTCCTAAGGTTCTCACTCCCACAGTACGGACTTCCTTCTTGCAAATACAAAAGAGAGCTATTATTTACATAATAAGCGTAATCACCAACTGTGCCTTTACGGTATTTAGGTAAAAATCTCAAGTCTCAAAAGCCCAGAGCTCATTAACAGGACAATTACAACAGCCACAGGTAACCAAATTATTCTATAATTATTCTTTCACACTTTGAGTATGTTTAGACCCTCAAAAATGCGGTCAAAGTTACCAAACTTGGCACACACATCACAAGTGCGGTACATTGCAGTCTTATATGGGACTTGGCTTTGAGCGTGGCAAGAATTTCGATGCGCCGCCGTGAAACAATAGGCTGTTGTAACTCTACTGTACA
>NTHP01000014.1:471322-493699 GCA_003416845.1 Oplegnathus fasciatus
TGAGTGGACGCAACCAACGAACAACCAAGCAATGAGAAAACTGCTCATCACTCCCTTGTCAACAACAGCTTACACGACAAAGACAAGTAAACAGAAGAAGACGGATGAAGAAAAGCAAACTAAAAAGAAATTAGACCAAGCGACTCTGCGGGGAGGAGCTTTGGAAACAAGGGGTGAAGGAGGGGGAGGGACCTGGAAGTTGTACTTGTTCAAATTTTCAAGCTAAGTCCTCTCTCTTCTCAATCCTACCGACTGCAGCTTTAACAAAGCTGTTCATTTCATCATGTCTGCTATTTATTTGTGTGTGGCACTCATTGCCCAATGTGTGTGTAGTTGTATTATGTCTTATTTGCTCTGCTCTGTTCTGCTCCTCGCCGGGGATAGATAAAGAATTTCTTTTTTTTTCTTTCCATTAACCAAACAGTTCATTTCGAAAATAATAACATCATTTGTATTGTACGATAGAGACCCTTAACAAGTCCTCAAAGAAAACACTGAATTGCTTCAATGTCCTTGCGTGTGCTTTATTCATAATGAGTTTGCCAAAGTTGTAATCAGTAATTTCAAACTCCTCTGCAAGTGCAACCATTACATGAATTGCTGTAGGAAAGAAACATAACTTAAGAGACGGGAATGTGGAGGATACAGAGGCGCAATGGAAAATGTAAAAAAAGTCATCAGCAACAGCACAAATGTTCATCTACAGCTTCATGTGGTCAACTTACCTTAAGTTAAACACTGAACCACACTCTCCTCAAACACTGAAGGGGATTTTTCTGGGGCATTGCATTGTGTTGTTTACTTGCTTTGCAATGCGGCGATCCATCATATGAAACTCACTGCGACACTCGAACAGCTGATCCTTTATGGGGATCAGATTTTCTTCTTTCACATAAGAGCTTTGAAATTTGCAAATTTAGAGAAGAACAATTAATTACAATTTCTGACAAAATCATTCAGAAAATCTGCTAGCAGTTCCCTCTTAAGAAAGAGCTATTACAAAGAGCTCAACATAACATTTGATATATAAGGTCCATCGTTTTCAGGTCTTATCAAAAATACCCATGACCAGTTTGATGCACCTACACATCCAAAGTTTGGCGTTATGTAAGTTACCAAAAATTGTGGTTTTTTGCTTTTTTTATGGATTTAAAGGGATATTTCGGCACATTGGGAAATACACTTATTCATGGTTTTGCAGAGAGTCACTGCACCCGGGCAAGAAACTGTCTGGCACATAACCACCTGTGAAACTTCTATCTTGTCATTTTTGCACTTTGGCTTTTTACAAGATATGATGTGTAATTTAGTGAGCTGTAGAGGTTCTGGCAGAATTATTTTGTAACCCTTGGGCAGAGCCATGCAAGCAGTTTTCTCAGGCTTCCAGTCTTTATGCTAAGCTAACTGTCTCATGGCTCCTGCTCCATATTTATCGTATCATCTAACTCTCTGCAAAAAGGTGGATAACTGTATTTCCAAAACTGTCGAGCTATTCCTTAAAGATAAACTCTCTGATACCTTTTTTACACTGCAAATCCCTAATGTTGGTATAGCATTCCCAAATCCTAAAAGTATAGAAGCCCCAAGAGTCCCTAGTCCTCCAAGTTCTGGAGCATGAGGAACAGCAGAATGAAACCCGAAAACATTTCACTTTTTCATTTTGTTTTGTGGGGATGAGAGGCCCTGTGCAGCAGCTCAGTTAAGTCATTTTCACTCTGTTAGGAGAAATACATCTCTTCTTTTTCAAGCTATTGGCAATGGAAAAGAGCAGCAGCTGCTGTAGATAAATAGAAATAAAATAAAAAATATGGAAGTGACTTTGAGAAGTTCTGCTCTGAAGTTCATACAATCAGTAATCATGTTTGTCTCAAATTATGAACATCTATCCAATCCAAAAGGCTAAGTTAAAACACTAGCTCATATTTAAAGGTGTAGTCTACGATTCTTATCCAAAACAGTTTTTGTCAAATTCAGTGAATATCTCCTCACGGTCCACTAGCTTTCCACTCTGTGTGTGTGCTGAACGGTCCGGTGTTCACACACAGCCCTGGCTCTGGGAAACAAAGAGAGCAACTCGGGTAGAGCCGCCAACCCAGGTCGTCAAATACCAACGCTTTAGACGCATTTCCACTAAACACTTATATATAATGTCACAACTCGTGCTCGTGCACCGGTCAAACTAATGCTATGCGTTGTTCGCGCGAGTTTGAAGCAGCACTGAAGAGAGGGGTGTATTTGTTTGGCTGTTGAGTTCAAATATCAACAAGCTTTCTCCAGAATCGTAGACTTTACTTTATCAAAGTTTTACTGGCAGTCAAGAAGTTAATTAAAAACTCAAACTGGCTTTATCACTCTATTATCAACAACTAATGAAATCCAAAATTATTGCTTTTTACAATTTATGACAGACTGTCAGGAAAATAAATCAGGCGTGCTTCTTTTACACTGTGCACCTTAAAACATGATGAAGGTTGTGGAGGGCAAAGTAATCACAGCTCAGCACTTAAGACGGGCAGGTACTGGAACGTGACTTGCAAACAGGTGTGTGTGTATGTGTGTGTGTACTCTTAATTGTGCTCTGAGGACGTAATCAGTTCGCACACACCCATTGTGGGGACTCAGCTTCCATCTGGGGACAAAAAGCAGATCCCCATAAGGTAAATAATTCATTTTAGTAGCCAAAAGATGACATCCCTTTGCACAAATATAAGATTTTCATCCTCCCATATACCAACCCAAAACAGGAACAATGCAACCTTACAAGCACAATAGTTGCACTGCACACCATAATGTCCAGATTGGCTTCATGTCTTCAGTTGTACATAATTTACATTTCTGTGAATGAACACAATGTTTTGCACTGTAGTTCCTTCAGGCTTGCTCACCACACCATCAGCAACAGGTGTGTGCTTATATAGTTCATTGTAGCCGTGTAGCTAATGATAGAGTCTTGTGACAAAAATATTTGCATTTCTTAATGTATGATATGGAATCACAGTTTAAAGTTGAGCTTTAAGTATTTAAATCCTTTTCAATCCCTTCATCTGTTGTACCTTGAACTACTATTTGTTGACGTTCGGTGCCAATGCAGGAAGTAGGGTGCCCTTTATGCTCCAACAAGGAAAGTAAGATGAGTGGAGGTCGGGGTGGTGTGTAACACGTACAACTTTTATGCAGGAGACTGGAGTTCACAAACTATCACAGACCTGTAACATTTGCATTTAATTAAAAGTAACCATGATTTTCCTGTGTTTTAGTTGGCTAACGATACCATATCTAAACCAGAGTATGTTTGCCATGATTTTTCTATAATCTTAATCATACACATACCAATGCGCAGATATTGTTGAAAACAAGAGCATTCAAAAAGGTGGATTTGGTCTTAAAAAAAATGTTATCATCAAGTATTGGCTAGCGATATGGTTGTGTATGTAGATTGGTTGCTTCATCCTTAAAATGACCTACTGTATGTTTTCCTTTGTCATTTTCCAGACAAGCAACATATTGTGATTGTGTGAATGATGCCTGCCTTCTCTCTGAAGCAAAGGCAGAAGTAGCATGACCTAGCAAGGACCTCTTAGGAAAGAGGTGTAGCGTAAGGAGTTGATAAACCTGATAACGAACAATCTACATCTGTTATTGAGAAATAACGAATCTTCCCTGAGGTTTTATGCGCAGGGCCCCTCTGTGTCAAGGAAGGCCTGCTAAGACCCAACATGAAATCCTCCCAAATCCCAACTTCACAGGCCTCTAATGGAATTGGTAAGACAATTTACGACGGTCATAAATTGATGGCAAACCATCAATTTATGACAGTCGATACCAGGAGGTTTCACTTGACCACTCTTAACTCAAAGAACTTTCTGTGTAATAGGATTAGAATAGAATTGACTTTAATTCGACTCTACATTCATTATGTCATGTAATGAACATTGTAAAAAGACTACAGAGCCTTGTTTTGATATGTAGGTGTGATACAAGTACACAATAAGGATCTTGGACTTAAAATTACAGATAAATCCGCTAATCTACATCTTAATGATAGCACGTTTGGTCTTGTTCAAGAGCTAATAAAATTTGAAACGTGAATATGCATTTTAGTTAGCCAGTAAATTGATCACAGCTTGCAATAAGAGAAGATGTTATGATAAGATAAAGATAGCTGTCTGACACACAGACAGAGGTAGTGTACAAAGCAGGTTTTGACAGCAGAGACCACAGTTTGCATCCCGTCTCCTACCAACACACAATGTTTGTTTCTTCCAACCATGATCACTGTTAGTTGCCTTAACTTAACCAGAGAGGTGGCAGATCAGCACTTATGAGCTATTGTGGGAACAGTCAAATGGGTCAGTTCTGTAGGATACTGACTGTCTACCTGCCCAGTTAGTGTAAGTTGCTTTGGATGAGATGTTCATTTTAGTAACTGAAATGTCTGCATGCCCTCTTATTTCTATACCTTGCCCTCCAGAAGCAGTTTCAGTGTTGGAAAATGACATCTTTGCGCCTTTCCATGTGCCACTGTGCAGTCCCTACCTTTCACATGTATTTAAATCTGACCAGAAAGGATGGTTTAGTGTGTTTCTGACCTTAAGTCATTTTCTCAAGCATCAATCAAATGTTATTGGCCATTTCACACATTGTGGATGCCACTCTGGTACTGACCCCTTGAATAGAAGAGTTTTATGGTTTCTTTTTTGATTTAGACGCTACAGTATGAGCCTATAAGTCATGTTTATTCTCTCTGCCCTTCAGTCTGTGGTCTCCTGCCAGCATCTCTTCTCTTGGCAAAGCAAAAAACCTTGGGTCTCCATCTCACCAGTTTGTTTAATGAGCCTCGCTGTGAGGGTAAGAGACCTCAGATAGTCTGTGTGCAGCCTGGTACCGATGTGTTTTAATGAGCCCATCTGTGAGGGTGAGACTTAAATATGACTTTTACCCCATACTGAAGATGTCAGGAATTCCTTGCCAACTTTATTTTTTCTTTCATCTCACTACCTAGCTCCTTAGGCCTGTGTTTTATCCTCTCTACCTTTGCAAAATTCAATCCCGATCTCCTTCCCCTCTCTTCTTCTTCGTCTTTTCTCCTTATGTCTCCCCTGACACTTTCCCAACCACAGTCTGTCTCATATTCAGTGTTGTGGATTCTCTCTCATCACAGTGATCAAAAGTGAAGTGGTATCACTAAATGCTTTGAAACTCTGACACTGTTCCCACTGTCATAAAAGGTTAGATATGCTGTAGTCAGTTTTGACAAATACAGATCTGAAAATAGGTCAATCTAGTGACATTTCTCCGTTACACTGGCTCCCCTCATGCTGTAAGTGAAAGGACACTAGGCTGGGTTATATCTAATATTCATCACAGTTACTTGATTCTTACTTCACTGAGTATAGGCAGCGGTGTTATACAGAAGCAGTTTTTTTTTTCATTTAACAATTGAATTCAACAAATAGTCGTACAAGAACTAGAGAAGGCATTTCTGGGGAAAAAAATGCATTGCTTGAATAGCTGGGAGATGACCTGCCAACAAACACTTGAATAGAGAAAAGAACTGAATGATGGAAGAAGGGAAGAAAGCAGTAAGATGAAGTGCAAGCAGTGGGAGGAGTTGAATGGGCTGTTGGCTTCTAGTTAGTCTAGTTAGAGTTTCAGTTTCACTTTAAGAACTGAAAGATGTTGTGATGACTTTTCCAATGTGGCACAAATTATGCATTATTGGTGTCTCTCTCTCTCTCTCTCTCTCTCTCTCCCCTCCCTTCCTCCTCGAACTCTCCCTCTTCACTACTGGTATTTCTCCAGGACTTTCATCCTGCCATATTTCCATCCATCCTGCTGTCCTATTTCTCTTTCACTACATCAGCCCTTTAATCACTTCCTTCAGCCCCCGAATACTCCATCCATCTCCAGCCTTTTTGGTCACCCCACAACTTTTATCCTTCATTCCTTTAGCTCTCTCTCCTTTCCGTCTCCTTTCATCTCTTTGCATCACTTTCTGTCCCCTCCTCTCGCCACCCTGTACCAAACTTTTGTTTCAGCTTCTGTCAGCCCTGTCAGAGTTTCCTTCCTTCCTTCTCCTCCTTTTCTCCTTTCATCTACCCTGTCCTCCCTCCTCTCCTCGCTTTGGTCGGCCCCCAGTCCTCACAGTTCCCACTTCTGTACACCCACTGCTTCTGTGTGATTTTGTGTTCATGGCAGTCCAAGAAACTCACATCGTATTAATTTCACGCTCGTTGTCTTCCTGCCCCCTCGTTCCCCAGGTGTTTTTTATTCTCCTTATTGATTTCAGCATGTTTCCCCTACAGACCAGAAACTCAGCAGCATCTTTCATTGCTGCCTGCAGTGCTTGTGTGATATGTTCAGCCTCATTCTAACACACTCTAATACTCACCTTTTCCACTAATTCGCTATGATCTGCATGTACACACATTCTCTGATTTCCTTCCCAGCATGATTTCTCATAACCTGGTTTCTTGTGTGCATGCAAATGTGTTTCCGCACTCTCTGTCCAGACTCAGTTTTTTCAATTACGTGAAGCTTTATTGGCATGAATTAAGTTTTTGATCGGATGCCAAAGCATAAATCTAAATAGCAAGTTCATATAACAACAAAACTACAACCATGCTATCGGCTCTGTTAGGCTGTACTGAGGCCCAGTGAGGCTACATGTCAGCATGCCAACACGCTCACAATGGCACAGCTAACATGCTGATGTTTAGCAGGTAGTGCCACGGTCACCATGTTAATTTAGCATTTTAGCATGCTAACATTTGGTAATTAGCACAAACACAAAGTACAATTGAGGTTGATGGAAATTAGTTGTTAGTTTTGCTGATGGTTAGTCATATCGGTTGAAATTGATGATGGTGCTAGATAGGTTAGGGGATCACCAGAATTACTACAATTCATTCTGAGGGTTACATGAATGTCTGTTAGTAATTATAATAGGTGTTGAACAACCTGATCTGACAAAAATACATGAAATGACCACAACCTCTTAACACCGCATTACGTGGTGGCAGCATGCAGACGGGGTGGGTGGATGGGTCAAACACAGGACTTGAATGCCGGAGACCGGAGTTCGTGTCCTGTGTGAAACGAAGCAAGTATCCCTTCCCATGTGAATCTTTTCCTAAACCTAACCCAAGTAGTTTTGGTGCCTAAACCTAACCAAACTGCGACCATTTCACGACATTAACCACATGATAGCAAGGCTTTCCTGTTCTCCCACGTGCCCTTTGTATTGGAAATACGTGAAATGAGCACGATCTCATTACGTGGTGGTGTCATGTAATTTGAACACATTACGTGCCACCACCACGTAATGCGGTGTTAAGAGGTCGTGGTCATTTCACGTATTTCTGTGAGAGCAGGTTGTTGTTGAGACATTTCACTCAAAACCATAAATGTCAACCTTGTGGTGTCACTATAGGAAAAGTCGGGGAACCACCAAAGTCTGTGGGACTCATCATCTGGTGACCATGAATGTCTGTACAAAATGTCATGGCAATCTATCCTATAATTCCTGGGATATTTCAGTCCGGACCAACCAACACTGCCATCCTTAGAGCCATGCTGCTACCATGTCTAAAAACAGTGAATACATGAAAGTATTAATAAACAGTAAATTTGGATCAACTTAATTGAGCAGTCTAATTATCATTCAATACTTTTCTCTCTGTCTGGTGAGCAGAAAGAAAGAAGGAACAGGGGAGAGAGAAAGAAGATGTTACTGCTACTTCGGGGATTTTAAAGAACAGCAGTCAAATTCTGATCAACATTAGCATCCATTAGGAGTCATGCTGGTATTGTCCTGATGATTGTAAATTCAATATTCACTCTCCTCTTCGCTCTGGTTCGGTCTGTACCAACTCCTGAGAAAAATATCCGGCTCTTTAGATGTTCGCTAACTTAGATACAAAAATAGAACGTTTTCAAATTGCCATGGGTTGTGCACACATCTTATTTTCTCAGAGCACTCCTTCTCCGTACATAAATATAAACATAATTGCAGTTACGGCATGTCCCTCCAACCCTTTCTGCTTCCAAGTTCCCCTACTAGTCTCTCTATGTGGACGGCTGCAGACAAATGTATTGCCATCCTCTCCCTCTCCATTTGCCTGTTCATTATAAAACGTCAGCCATGTTTTCTGCTGGCAGGTCTGTTGGCTAAAATCAAGAGTCTCCTCCTTTCTTCCCACTATAACTCTGACCATGACTTTCTTACACTTATTTTTCTGTCTCTCTGTCCGTCTCTCTCCATCTGTTTCTCCAGTCTCTTTCTCATGCACCCCCCACTCTCTTTATTCATCATCAACTTTACTCCTAAACCTTAATTCACTGTATCTTTTTATACTTTTGTATGTGCTAATTTGTGTCTGTTAATAAAATGAGGGAGCTAAGGTATATGTCCAGTCATGTAATGAAGTCACATTGCTATCAGATGTTTTTTGAAAGAAATTGCCAATTAATAATTAATTAAAAACGAGCTTAAAATTTCACAAAACACAACAACATTTTGCAAAACGCAGCGACATTGTTTTGACCCTTAGGGCCACCGTAAAGTCTTTTTTTCATCTGCCTTTCACGGTTGAAAACTTTCTGCAATCCTGTCCATCCATCTGTTTTCTGCGCTTATTGAGGTTTACGTTGTGGTGTCAGCAAACCAGCCAGCCACATCCTCCAGCTCCTCCTACGGGATCTCAAAATGTCCCCACGCCAGATGGGTAATCCACCTAGTGTGTTCTTGGTCCGCCTCAGGTTCTCCTCTCAGCCGGATGCCTGGAAAACTACTAAAGCGGCGAGTCCTAGAGGCATCCTGATCCTTGAATGCCCTACTCACCTTAACTGGCTCTTTCAGACACAAAAGAGCAGCAGTTCGACTTCTCACCCTGTCTCTAACGGATGAGCTCAGCCACCCTGCAAAGGAAACGAAGCGAAGGAATCATGACCATTGGTGAGGGTTGGAACTTAAATCGACTGGCTTGGTACCACTCGCATCACCTGAGGCGATCTGCTCGTTGATTTTGTATTCCATCTTACCCTTACACATGTAGCAACTCGCCCCCAACCTAGAGTGAGCAATACACCATTTTCCCTCAAAATTCTACTCAACTTGCTGCCAATCTAATTAATTACACGCATGTCAAAATGAATGTGCTGATGTTTTATTTAATTTTAAAAACATCTCTCTGCTCATATCCCCTTTTGTGCCTTTTTTCTCTTTTTCCTTCTTGCCTATTTTTTCCACTCTCCCTCTCTCTGTCTCGGTCTCTGTCCAGATCTGTCCCAGGTAGGATGTCATGTTTTCTCTTTCTCTGCTTGCTCATTATAAAAACATGGGCCGCCCCACTGAGTCTGTCCTGTCCGTAAATCCCTGCTTATTAGATCCAAAATCTAGCCAGAGAAATGCATTAGCAGAACCCACATGGCTCTCTTCATCCCTGCCAAACCTGCCAAAGGATAGAAAGAGCGAGGGAAGAAGCAGCAGAGAGAGATGGAATAAACCAACAGAGCGAGGGAATCATAGAGCGTCAAAAAGTGTGCTGATGCAGAACATGGACAGTGACAGGAAGACCTGAAGATTTACAGTCAGAGATCAGGACGTTTATGAAGTATAGGCTCAAGTTGAAACATTTCTACTACCATCGTCTAGCACCACCCAGGGCAAATCCATGTCTCGCACCACCTCTAAAATCTAACTTCTAGGACATCCAAAGAGAGACCAGCGCTGTGTTCTGCTGTGGATATGCATTCATCACCTGCTGTGTGCCAAGCCTGTCACAGGGGTGCAGCTTATTTCATCAGTCTTTGTCTTTGGTGACCTGCTGTATGGTGAGCTCATAATGACAAAAGAAGAGACAAAGACGAAGAGAGCGAGACACTTAATCCTGCACCATGCACGTATCAGAGACAATGTTGACAGTTAGGAGGCTGGTTCCCATGGCACACCAGATGGCACATTCCAGCTGTTTGGCTTCTTATCGCAGCACAACGGATGCTTCAGTGTCCTTTTAATACAGACGATTTGTTCAACCTCATGGTTAAATTCATTATATCTCCCTGTTTGAGTCCAATCCCATGGAGACAACCTTGTATTATTGGAATTTAAAAAAGAGTCTCATGAAATTAATTGATCCCTGAGGGAATGCTGATGCAGCTACACAGAATATGTATAGGCATTGAAAACTTATTTCACAGTACAAGGAAACACCAGACCAAACTCCAAATATGATGCTGTTTTTCAAGACATTGACACCACGTAATGAGTCCAACAAAGTGGACGAAGTGGTGGCTGATCCAGAATGCTTGTTAAATTGAAAAAAAGCCAGGAGGCATCTTGGTCTCTCATATTCAAATTCAAAGGGACTTTATTGACATGAAAGTTTTATTCTCCCTCTCATAACGATCCCTAGAAGTTTTATTAAAGAACAACCATATTTTATATATTCTTAAATCCTAAGATATTCTTGCAACAATTCAAGAAAAATTTCTTTGGGCAGTATTTTCTGGATCCGCTGAGTTTCTTCAACAACACTTCCTCAACTCCTTTTTCTACTTTTCAACATTACACAGCCCTTGTATTTGATTGCTCTGAGCGTATTTTGGTTTCTGTTCCCTGTCTCATTCAAAAGATGATGTTATAGGCAAAATGACAAAAGCTCTCTATTACTTAGATTTAACAGAATTTCATTTCTGGACAAAATGACAGAAATATAGAATAGAAAGTGTAGAATTTCCTCTGCAGTCATCACCTGTCCGCCTCAGAAGGTTTGCAGAGACACAGAGAAAACTTTGAGGAAATTGGCACCGAACTGCTGCAGCATCTACTAAACTGCTGCTAAATCAAGTTAATGGAAAAATGTGTTATATCGGTTCCGTCGTGTGGTCTCTTCCTACTCCACTGTTGAGAATCAAGCACTTGGGTATCTGATACATAATGTTCGCTTTATTCTGGTTACTGACAATTGAGAAGCAGACATGTAAGATAAGATCAAACCAGCGTGCAGCTGTGAAAGATAAATCAATCGACAACAGCCGTTGATTAAAGCTGAATAAAAGAAGCTCCCAGCTTTGAATTTCGTTGATTTGACAGATTTCTCCACTAACTGATGTGTGATACATGTTCAGAACGATGTAACCGCTCATGTTTAGATACGCATCACAGTGAAAGAGAACAGTGTCCAAGCAGCCTTATCTGGGTTATTGTAAATACTTAATGATGTTTGCATGAAGTATGCGTCACTGAATAATGAATACTGTGATCATTAACTCAGGAAAATCATATTTGATCGAGTCTCAAGCCCAATTTGGAAGCATTTGATTGTGTTTGACACTGAAATAGAAATCATCACTTTGGTACAAATATGTATTGACATGTGAATGTATTCACTTTGCAGTTTACAGTGATTAAATTATAATACATTGTAAGCAGAGTGAGGAGTCCATACAAATAATTGCAATCATGCTCATAGTTTTCACTACATTTTTCAACACATGCATTATATTAATCTGCAGAAAGGCATATCCCTAATTATTTCTGGGGAAGCTTCCTGCATAGAGATACATAATTTGGTACTAATTAGAAGGTAAATTGAAATTCCTCTTAATAAAAGCTCAATTTAAACCCAAGCACATATTGCTTTATTATTATTATTGTACTACCTTATAGCATTTGTTACAGAAATGAATCAGAAATGCTGCACGAGGATTCAAAAGGCTTTATTTTCCTAAACTAAAAGTAAGTATAGAATAGCCACCGATACACAGCAATGCTTGTCAATCCTGTTATCTGCATCTGGCCACACATTCTCATTCTCATCACACCTCATGTCCTCTCTTGCAATACACCTGAGAAAGAATTTCCGCACGCCTGATCCATCCATGTCAATCTTCTGTAGATATGTCCAGACATCCAGAATTCATTGCGTCCAAGAGGGACATCTGATTTCCCATGAGGAAAATAATCTAGAAAATCTACACGGGAATTCATCAAAATGTGGGTTCCTCAGAGAACATAGGAAATATATGTTTTCACATGTGAATAAATTCACAAGGGAGAGAAAGTTTGAAGTTAAATCCTGGAGAGAAAAACTGATGGTGTAACAAGAGGGGCCTCTTCAGCCGTGACTCATAAAAACATGAATATTAATCCAGTAGCCCTTTAACAAACCCATGTAAACATACTCAGTAATGTCTCAAACTTAATTAATGCCCTGATGGTCAACAACAGTTTGTCTCTGGACAGAAATGAATCATTTGACAAAAGACAACTGTCACAGGACATGATTAAAGCTAGTGCTCACACTTTATTCTCTGTCATTAGAAATGTGAGGGATGTGATCATATAATTAGCTGCCACATACATATCAGTTAGATGTTAAATTGTTATTCCTATTTGTTTCTATAATTATGTGTGAGTGAAAGAACAGCAGTCCTTTAAGAGCTGACAGGGTGGAAGATGTTCTCTGAGTCATTTGTCTGCCCTTCTACTTACATTACATTACTTTATTTTGGCGTACACTTTTGTCCAAAGCAGCGTACATTCAGTGTATTCAGACAGTTTTGGAACAAAAGCTCGATGTCATCTAAAATTGCAAGTGCAGCTCTCCGAAACAAACATGAATCATGTCTAAAGATGATGTTTTCATTATGTTGAAACTCCAAACTTGATCCATCCCTTGTGAATTTGTCATATTAATTTATTTTATGGACCCAAATTCAGCTTTTTTGACATTTGAGTTTTTATATTTAACATGTGGAATAATATTTAAATGGAAATAATTATGTCTTTTTTTGTGAGGATTCTGCTGTTGTGCTACTGTGGTTTATCTTTACGACAATATTTGTGTGACTACTGCAATAAAACTGTGCTTTTTAGCTGTTTTTTTAATGGTTGCCTCAAGAAAGTAGAGCCTGGACAAGGTGTTTTTCCGGAGACACACAACAGGATCAAGTAAAGAGTGTTCGATGCTACAGCACAAGTGTTTTTACAGGTTTTTTCTTTTTTAGAAATGAGCTAAGGGACTTTTATCATGGGGTTTCGAGGTGTAGCCTGAAATTTAAGGTTTTAAACTTGCAGCTGAAGACGGGCGATGACTCCGCCTGTCTTCTATGAGGAGTTCATTCCACAGTGACATGGTCAAGCCTGACCCAATCGCAAAGGAGCAGTTCTCTTCACTGCTCTGTAGGCCAGCAGTAGAGTCTTGAACTTGAACATCTTTAAACTTACACCTCGAGTCTGTGTTCTGCATTTGGGTCTGCTACTCACTGAACCTTAACACTGATGATTTATTATCCCTTTGTCCGACATTAAAATAAGAAAGTAACCTAAATAAGTAAGCAACATTAATGCTGATTCATTATAGCATTTTAGTGCTGCTTTGCATCTAATATGGCATTTGAGTGACTTCAATTAATGAATTTTGTCTTCTCTGGTCTACATGTATCATGTGGTGTTATTAATGGCAGCAAAGTGTCTGATCGCAAAACCATCCAACAACAACTGTAACCCAAAATTGTCATTACAAACAATTACAAACATTTGAAAGGTAAAGAAATGTTATTTGCATCCGATGCTGATTGGTGGATCCGCGACTTTTCCAGACTAAAATATCTCATTAGCCATTAAATGGATTGCCATGAAATTTTGAACAGACATACATCAACAATACATGGATGCAACTTGAAATGTAGCGAATTACAATACTTAATACTTAAAAAAGGACTTAAGTAAAATTGCAGATTTTTAGAAATACTCAAAAGTACAAATACACACAACCACCCCTGGCCTTACACACACCCCTTGAAATAAAGTGGTACCTCAACCTTTAACACATAAATACTGTACAAAAAGACTGTTTCCAGCCTCTGTTTCATTTAGAAGAAGCACCTAGATTGGTATTAGTAGAGAAGACTAAAAGTATAGCAGCAGAGATTTCTACTGATACACAATCTCTGTCACAGCTCCTTCTCATCAGTTCACTTTCAGTAAGCACTGATCTGCTGACTTGCAGCTTAATAGACATGTAGACGTTTACATTAAATCCGGGCTACATTTGAATGAGAAATTTGAGGGTTTTTTTATACAGGATTTACATATACCATCGTTTCAACAGCATGTCAGTGATTTCAATCATTTTTAACTGAACTGAACTGATTAACTGAAAATAGGACATAGAGAATAATTAATTCATTAAATGTAGCCTATATGAGTTAGGGTGAACAATTTTGGAAAGGCTGAAGAAATAGAAGAGGAGTCCTTGGCCATTGGCTTCAATGTGAAAACATTATTTTTCATTGGGGTGGTTACGCCATGAGCCACATTGGAATTTTTAACTGATGGAGTCTGGACGCTGGTGGTGGTGAAGATCTGAAAAAGAATGAGCTGTCGCTCGAAAATGATCGGTATGACCTGGAGCAATATTCCTTATGAGTTCAGTGAGTGAACCTAAAGCTCGAAACAGCTTGGGGCAGGCTCTGATGGAAACTGGAGGTGGAGGGGTGGCGGGTGGTGGGACGCATCATTCACACACTGAAATAAAAGCTGGGGTTTGAAAGGAACACTGTGTAAACTCCGACGCTATTTGACCATCTGACAGGCAGTTCTGATGAAGCATACTGCCAGTGCTGGAAAGACTCATGACTTGCAATCAGCCGGTCCTGCCTCCTAATGGTTTACACCCTTTCTCCCAGAAGCATCTCTATACAGCTGTCGGAACTGACGTCCAGTAACTTACCCGACTGCACCCTGCATGTGAAACAATCATCCATGTGCGAATGAAACCAATACATAAGTGTGTAAATGTCAAAAAAAGTGAGATGAAGCAATACACACACACACAACACACAGACTGGTGGGAAGGAGAGTGTCAGAAGGCATTTCAACATCAATATGTTTTTCCCAGATAGAGCTGTTTTCAACATTTAATGTAAAGAAAGTCTAACACGTGTTAGAAATAAGGCCATCTTTTTCTATCTCTTGAGGATCTTTCTCTAAAGTTTGCAGCCAGAAATGAATGCTGCCAACCAAGCGCATAACACCATTTATTATTCATTTCGCGCTGTCAGTCATTTCATTTGAGTAGGTGTAAGCTGTTTGCAAAGTAGACAGAACTGCCAGCTCTTTAACCATAAACACTAAATGTGCTTTTAAGAAAAGCAATAAAGATTACAGGGAGGGAGAAAGCAAAGATGTGCTGCTGATTTTATTGCAAATTTAGATCATTTTTTTGGATCAATTACGTAGGAGTGGGGGAATAATTTATAGGACACACTCCTTTTTAACGAAAGGCTGTTTTATCAGATGAGTTATTTTTGTGACAAAACTGATAATAAATTAACCATAGCAGGGTCACTGTACAAATATATCAGGAGCAGATCAAATGACCTTTATTTGACATCCTCGTGTATCATGGCTTTTAGGAGAGAAAGAAAAAGAACACAGAGGGCATGAGACAACTGCTGCAGCTGAAGAGAGCACAATTAAGGCTACAGCCAACATACAAGCAAAAGATGAATGAAAAAGGTTGCTATGGTTAGGATCGAGGTCAGCTCTGTCATGTTATATGAGGACTATATCTTTATACTATAGATCTGTTTCTAAATTGAAAACGCCTTAAAGAAGAATAACTAAGCTGAGATTTGTGAAGCTCATAGCAAAGATTTCACCATGTCCTGTGTTCCGTGTGTGGTCCTCGAGGCTACAAAACTCTTAGTTAAAAGGAGTTTTAAACTGGTTATGAAACAGTCTCAGTTTAATACCGATGCCTCTATATGACCTACATAAGCAGACGAGACCAACAGCGAGAACACTGACTCTTTGTATTAGTTTCTAATAGTTATTCTTAATGCCTGCCACTGAGTTGGATTTTTCCACGATACCAGAAAAAACAGCGCTGGGGTTTGCTCTGGCTGAATTTGAGTTGCTTCNAACTGGTTATGAAACAGTCTCAGTTTAATACCGATGCCTCTATATGACCTACATAAGCAAACGAGACCAACAGCGAGAAGATTGGTTATTTCTATTAGTTTCTAATAGTTATTCTTAATGCCTGCCACCGGGTCGGGTTCTTCCGCGACATCAGACGAAAAGGCGCAGGGGTTTGCTCTGGCTGAACTCCAGTTGCTTCAGCCGCTAACTGAAGGTCCGTCTCCGGAGCTGCCGCCCTTGTTATGGTCTGGGTTTTTGGCTCCTCTGCTCTCCCCCTCCCCTTTGTGTTTTTTACTTGCAGTGTGTGGCAGGAGGCGTTGGCTGGCTACTCTCTTCCCAGACTCAGATGAGGCACACCTGTCTTACATCACCAGCAATCACCTACCTCTACATAAGCCTGGTCTTGACTTCACCACTCTGCCAGCTAATTCCGTCCAGTTTGGTAGTGCTTATGTCCAGAGCTTTTTCTAGTGTTTTCTGAGTACCTAGATTGCTAGTTCCTATTTTTTGTGCCTTTTGAAATAACACAGTTTTCTTGTCTTTTCTAGTTAGTGCCTTGCTGTTCTCTGCCTTTTCCTCAACCAGCCAGCTACACTGTGTGCCAGCCTGCCTCCTGCCACCACACCTTGGGTTTTTCTTTGTGGAGAGATTTATTGACTTTTGCTTATGAGAACTTATTAAACACATGGAAACTGTTTTTGTCTTCAGTCTCCTGCACTGTTGGTCCAAACCCTTGCTGTAACAGTAAGTATATAGAGTATGTATACACGTACAAGGAATTAGACTTTTTTTTTCAGTGCTCTCAATGTAGTTACACAGAAATAGACATGCATACAGCTAAAAACAACGACAACAAGCTCGACAAGGTAAACATAAACATTAAACTACTATGTACAGGTATAAATATATATGGAAAAGTAAATATAAAAACACCAACAACAACAATAACATTTGTAGACAGTAACANACATTGAAACTGTTTTTGTCTCCAGTCTCCTGCACTGTTGGTCCAAACCCTTGCTGTAACAGCCCTCTCTCCTCCCGGCGAAGTAGGGTCCTCGCAGCGGGGAGTGAAGCGGAGGGAACATGTAACCTAACGTGAGGTGAAACACTACCGCCGTTGTCCACAGGGACCGCCAAAATCAACACAAAATGAAAAGTTTCACGGAGTTACTTTCAGGTCAGCGACAGATTGTGGGAAAATAAAATAAAAAACTGTTGACTTTTTATATATTTAACCAAGATGACAGTATTTCCCTGACTGTGACCAAGTACTTTGAAGTTTAGTTGCCACAATTGGATATTGAAGGAGAATAAATGAAATATGCTGACTGAATGTTTTGCAGATACGTCCACTATGAACATTTTTGCACCTTTGTTATGGCAGCATTACGTTTCTAATTGTATTTACTGTTGCAAACTAGTAGAACATAAACAGAATTTTCAGAAGACAGTGTTGTTTTTTTATTTTTATTTTCCTGTTCCGATATTTTATTGTGTTTATTTTAATGTGCAATGTTCATGGAATCCATGGCTACTGTTTTTCCGCTCTAAAATCTTTTACTGCATCAGACTGTGCGTCACCGGTGACCCCCAGTTCGGGGAACACAGACAAAAGAAGCCAAATCCGATGCAATAAATATACTTTCCATTTCACATCACAAGTGGGAAAAAAAGAAGTTATTGTTGTAGTTTTGGTCATCATTCCTGTTAGTCATGATGACATTTTCCAATATTACATTGAAATGGACAATTATAACTGACATTTAAGGTGTGCTGACTTTCATTTTTGTAGACAAATTAGTGATTTAGATATTTGGGGATTTGTTGAGAACTTGATGGCTCATGCTGCAGCCTCCATGGGCTCAAAAACTGTGTGTCATGATGTTGCCGTGTCACCAGATCTCAGCAATGAAAAAAAAAAAATTAAGACATTAATTGTCCCCTTAAATTTCCCATTTCTGTAAATTTCTTCAATATTAGTCTCATAAATCCTAATCTGTCATTCATTCATTCTGCCTGGTTTTCCCTGTTACTAACTCTCCTGTCAGACCCCGCCACTCCCCCCTGCCCTCCAGCCTGACCTGCTCCATCTACTCACTCACCTGCTCCTCATTCCCCTGATTAGCAGCTGCATTTATACCGCGGCCAACTTCCACTTGCACTCTGCCAGATTGTCTCGTGTATCAAGCGAAGCATTCCAGCATTCCTGTTTCGTGCCTGTTTCTTCAAAATTCAGCCCAACATCAAAAAGAAATGTCACAATTCGTTTCAGCAGCCACGCAGTAAACCTTTTGGTTGGCCTAAATAAAAGGAAATTACGACAATGATTACATTTGAGTGCCTTTACTGATTAAAATGGCTTGTTCTACTTTGACCCTCGACATTGGGCAGCAGGGTTACACTGACACTGACACTTAGCTTAATTGCAATTTTCTCTGGTGAACACTTTCATACACTCGATGCAAAATTAAAACAGGCTTTTAAAGGTTTTTTTAATGGACTGATTCTTTGTCAGTCTCCTCTTCTGATGGTGTGTGTGTGCACACACACACAAAAAAGCACACAGGCACACGTTATCTGGCTCCTGACATTGTAGGAAATAGGTCCAAAGAAGGAGGTAATTAGGGGGGGAAAAACAACTCGTGTTTGTACATTAGAGAGATGAGAAAGAACTACTGGCGATAAGCAAGACAAAAAAAACTACCCAGGATCATAACTCAGAGTTCATGTGGCGCTGATATACTCCAAAGATGTTAAAGATGAATGCCAGAAAAGATTACCACATTTCTATATTACTGCTTTGTAGTAATAAGATCATCAGAAGACATATGGTCTCGATTAATGCCAAATGCAAAGAATATAATTAGATGTAATGAAGACGGTAATTGGATTTTCATCACGCTATTAGGCATATCATGTCTATAATTGCCACTACATTTGTTTAAGTGGCAACAGTAAGATGTATTTATATAAGGGCACAAATAGTAAACCTTCATTGTGAGACAAAATCTATATTGGCATTTGTTTATTGACATAGTTAGCTGCACCTGAAATGCCCTGTCTGCTGCTCCTGACAGTACCATAACTCTATCCAGGGGAAGTTATGATGACCAAGCTGGTCGTATCTCTCTCTGAATGTTCATGACCTAGGTAAGCTCAACTGTTCATTGGACGCAGATGTGTTACATTTTGTATTTGAGTGGTGGCTGTTTCATACCTCCACCGCAGCTCCACTGGAAGCAAAATACACACTCTTTAGTTATATGCTATTGTGTCTTTGACGTTTTCTGCTGTATTTTCTACCGTGCTTTCCTTGGGTTGTCACTGGATCTGTTGTAACTGCAGTGAATCCGAGATGAATAGCTGCTATCCTCTGGAAAGGTGGCTTGAAAAGTTTGGAGCTTCTGCAGAGGACAGGGATACAGTACACATACATATACACAGTGGAGTATTCCTTTAAAAGTGTGAATACAGGCAAATATGAATAGCCACATGTCAATTTTTCATGCTTCAGAAAAACAAACTGTACTGGCAAAAATAGATCAGTAAAGACAGCAGAGCAGAGTGTAAGTGAGACACTCTGCTCATGTGTCAGGTTGTTATTGACACATTTGTTTAGCTATGATTTGATAGTTGCTTGACGAGGATGATCCCCACAGTGGGCGCCTCATGTTTTATCCATCTGGTGAGCCTGCTGTTCTTGGATGAGTATTTTGAACACCTCATGTACAAAAATGGCCAAATCAAAAACAGTTTTATCTTTATGTGAACACAGAGGGCGGCATGCGTCTGTCGTCTTTCCAGGTCCTCGTGGTACAGAGGAGGTCTTGTATGAAAATATTTTTGTTGTGCAGCAGTTGCAATACAAAGTAGGAAAGAGTGCAAATATACAGAGTGCAAATATAAAACAATAAGAAAATAAAGATTATCAGTAAGGTGCAAAATGAATGTACACAATGTCAGAAACGTAACTTCCTGTTTCCAACCGACAGTCAGCGTTGGTTTCTTTCAACCCAAACCATGACGAGGCAATGATTTTAACCACATGGTTATTATTGTAACCATGGCAACAAAAGTCCCCTAATCTTGACCACGTAGTCCATTTTAATTCAAACCATGATCATTCCGTCACCCTAATCAAGTCCTGTTTTTGCCTAATCCCAACCGAACCTTAACTGTGTAAGACCAGAAAACGGTTTTAGTTTTGCAGCAGTGATTTGTGACGGTTTTCGTCCTGCTGATAGGGCCATCAGGTCAGAAAACACTTCTGTGTGTCACATACGTTGTTGGAATGCGGGCAGCAAATTTGGACTGAGTTGTCAACAGCTGTTTTCAACGTCAAGAATAAACTGTCAAGCTCAACAAATAACACTTTCGACGGCTACAGTTCTGTTGCACTTAATTTATCTCTAAAGCAGGCTCACGACTGATTGACAGCTTATTATGTGGTTGCCTAGCAACAGCAAGATGTCTGTCACTGCCAAAAAGATGTCAGTGTGAATGGGATCAGGAGTCTAAAAGATCGCCTCCTTTTTAGCAAATCCAGTGTGTTTGGCTCCTTAATTGTGTAGAAGAATAAACTAGCAGGAGTCGAACTTTTAATATATTTTTCAGCAACAATCCTTTCTATCAGTACACTTCCATCCTTATTGAAATAAAGCACAGAGGGAAAACTGCACGCAGGTGTGTGTGTGTTCATGTGTGCATGTGGACACTTGTGTGTTTATGTGACTTTTTCCAGCACTTTCTCTGTCATGAAGGCAATTAGTGCGCCTGCAGAGGACAAAGTAAAATGTCAAGCATGAAATAGTCTCCAGCCACACATGCACAGGCTCCCAAGGCAAGGTTGCACATAGGTGTTATTTATTTATTTAACATTTTTTTTCTCTTTTCATTTTACTGTAAAAGCTCACTTCATGTCAGTTAAGTGAGATACTCAAAGTGAGAAAAGAGGGTGATGAAGAAAAGGAGAGGAGTGGTTGCTCTTGACACTGAAATGACTAATACGAGAAAAAGATGGAGCCACTGGGTTTGCATTGAAAGACAGGCGATCTCAATTGGCCACTCAGATTGTGTCACCGCTGCTTTCTTGCCATTTGCTCTCCATCTTCCTTCATCGGGAAGTCAGGGTGACGCAAAAAGAGGAGGAGAAGAAGAAGGGATGGAGGTGAGTGATAGAGAGAGTCAGAAAGTCAGACTAGTCTGGAGGAGACGAAAGGAGGGAGGCAAAAAGCAGCACTAATGGGGTTGAACTGAGGCTTATGTGGTGACGCAGTGGGCAAAGTAGCTGCATCCAACCAGAGAGGAGTCCCTGCTTGGGTGGCGATAAGAGAGCCATTAAAACCTTTAAAATGTGGTTACCTGCAATGCTTCAGGATATGGACTGATACTGGTTTTAAAGGGTAATGTGATAAATATAGAGCAGATATACCTCAACTCTCAGCAGAGTGAAAAATCAAAAATCATAGGGCACAAGATTAGGATTTTATTGACAAATTAATGCCGCTTTAAAGCGAGCTCTTGGAATTCCTGAAAGAAGACATACAGTAGCACTTTTTCTCATAAATGAAAAGTTTAAGGTGACACTATATAATACAACATAGTGCAATCCACTGCATAACTTGTTTCTTTTTCTTTAGATTTGTGCTTGTTTTAGAAGTTTCATCGTCTGTAGTCATCGATCTTTTCTTTGTTTGTTCGGTCATAGTAACAGAGACCGGAAAAATCAGTACGCCACTTCACACAAACACACAAGTGAGTTGTGATTTTAATGTCGCCACAGACACCCGGGTCATAATACTGCAAATGCAAGGGCTTTCTTCAGTGGGTCATGGGCTCAGTCACCATTGTGTTACCTCATTCGGCGATATATAGTGACTTAACAGGCATTTATTTAAATGAAAATCTTCGAGATTATAACTTTAAATGCAGGCACAGTGGAAGAAAAACAGACTATGGGGAACAAGGGAGTAACACTCGAGAATCTTAAAGGAAAGAACAAATACATTATACTGTAAGTATTTTTTTCTGTCACAGTATAACGCTGCTCTGATGAGGTCTTTGACAACTCTATTTTTATACACTAATAAATTTGATGTGATGTGATCAGCTCCAACAGTGCCATGCCATTGTTCCGACAGCCCATTAGTCCGAAAAATGTCCCATTGGACCGAAAGCCCATCTGTCCGACGGCCCGTTATGCCGAAAACAAATTCCCATTGCTCGATGGCCCATTTATCCGAAAATATACACTGGCTTGTTCTTCTTAGGGGATTAAGCCCTCACTACCATCGTAATATCACTAAATAAATAAACTACCCCTAACCCCCTAAGAAGAACAAGCTATTCACGTTTTCTTCATGGACGCACATGGGTGATTGTTTGGAGCTGTTGGGTTTAGCTTGGAGGGACCCAAAAAGCAGATCACAGACAGGTAAGGTAAA
>NTHP01000014.1:494536-504659 GCA_003416845.1 Oplegnathus fasciatus
TGCTGATTCTGCAAGTGATCAAATTTCACACACATGTGCCTACTCATGAATCAAGTTGAACGGATCAATTTCCAACACATTTGTGCAGTCGAGAGAGTTTGGCGAGTCTGACTTGAAACACTCGTACGAGCAAACAACACAGAAAAAGCTAAAAGAGCTTTAGGATAAAAATACAAAGATGTTTTCGCATGAGGACCAGTGTTTTCCCTGTTGCTTAGCGGCACTGATAGGATCATACAGAGAGTGAGGCTGGGACTGGGGAGATAAGGGTGAAGGAAGAAGAGAAAGGGATAGAGATAAGAAGAAAAAAGAGATAAAGCTGGATGTGTGTCAGGAGTGGCTGGTACAAGAAAGGGAGAGGGATGGAGAGGCACAGCAAAACAGGAAAAAGAAAAATGGGAGAAAGGAAGGAGAAAAGGACTTAAGATGTTAGCTTTTTGGCAAACACTGACAAATTTAATATTTCTTAATGTGTGTTGTCTCTTTTAATAAACCAAGAGGACAGCAAAGATGCAGAGAGAAAAGGAACAGACAAAAGAAGCAGAGGGGAGGGATAGATCGATGACGTATAGGATACCCTAAATATCTCTGGAACGCTGCATGCTGGAGACTTACTGTTTTTAAGAAAAAGAAAAAGTTTAAAATTTAAGTTAAATGACCAAAAACAGTATGATGATGATATTATCAAAGCAATCCCACAATCTGTGATGTCTTATAACTTATATCAAAGTCATGTAAATCTGCATCTTCCTAGACTTTTGGTGAATGGACATGCACAACAGCACAATCCAGAAAGACTTTGTCAAGGAATTATGTCCATTTTCAACAAACAGAAACTCAATATTACAATATTTTTCCAAAGATGAAGCTGAGAAATTGAGAACAAAAGTTTCCAAGTGCACCAAAAGCCAAGGAAGTCCACTTAAAAATTCTCCGGAAGGATATATTCTATTAAGGATTTTAAAGACATCGATTTGGTCTAGATCATAACTAGGGTTGCAAATTTTGTGCATTTTCCTTAATCGATAGTTGAACGTGTTAACAGTCGATTATCAATTAATAATTAACAATTAATAAGATGCAAAACGCACGTCTTTTTCTCAGTTTAAGTTTTATTTAAACAATTCAAGTGGCACATTAGTTATGTTAGACATTAATTCATGAAGCACAAACAATTTAAACGAACAGAATAATGAAACAGTAAGGCTCTCGCTCGAAGCGGCTGCTCTTGTCCGCCTGTTCTTATTCAGCAAATGGTGCAGCCAAACAAAACAATGTCAAATGGGCCACAATTACTTCCATTTCTAGACTAACAAGGCAGACCAAACCAAACCCATTTTATAAATAAACAAAGTGCTGTATAAAAGGGAAATAAACCTCTCCACAATAAACATAAGTCTTACTGGCTATCGGTTAAAACATTTTTTAATTGGTTAAATTCTTAACAGTGATTAACATCCCTAATCATAACAATTGCTCATTTTGTGATGAACACGTTGAAACAACAGAACATTTATTTTATGAATGTAAATTTAGGGCCTTTTGGGAAGATTTGCATTACTGGTTATTTCCTAAATTTGACAATTTCTCTGAATTAACAAAAGAAAATGTGACTTTTTTTGGTAGATTTATGAATGAACATGACTTATCAGTTAACATAATTATTATTCTTGGAAAATTCCTCTTACATAAGAATAGATTCCTGAAAAAACAACCGAATTTCTATGTTTTTCCACAAGGAGCTGAGTCATTATTTCTTATCACTGAAACTATGGAGAAGAAGAATGCTTTGAAACTATTTTATTTACCTTTTATTTCCCTTCTTTTGTTTCATATGAGACCGTTATATGATGCTTGTTTGTTGTCTGGAAAAGAAACGTTTAATTTTGTACCATGCCATTTATGTTTGTAATGTCATTTTTACAAATTTCAATAAAGGTATTTAAAAAAACAAAAAACAAAACAAAACCCGGAAGCATACCGTTACCGCTGTGCCTTCCAGTTAGCGCTCCGGTGCGATCGTAGCCCCTCCGGAAGCTTTGTAATCCAGCCTCGAACTGCGGTGTCTTTTCGGAGACTTTGTAAAATAAACCCATAATGATAAATCCGACACTGAATGTCTTCTGTGATCGTTTATCGATTTTTTTCGTGTTGAAAACAGCTGTTGTTGTTGTTAGCCGTCCGTTAGCAATCCCGTGATGCCTCGGGTGGAGTCTGTCGACCAATCGGAGGCTGTGTCACTGGCTTGTCCACCAATCAGAGACAGCTTCTGTGTAGGCGTGTGTGCGTGTGTGTGTGTGTAGGCACCTTTGCGCATTTGGAGAGGAGCAGGGTCCTGGAAGACGCGCGCAGGAGCGGTTTGGAGAAGTTTGGAGAAGTCTGAGGGTTTCTGCCTTTCTAACATGGGATCACGGCGGACTGGCGCCAGCGAAGAGGCCCAGCAAGTTATCATGGAAAGCGATGATGATGATGGGGAGTCTGGAGCAGAAAGCTTTCTCACTGATGATGAGCTGGCTTACCAAGAGGGACCTGATCCAGCTGAAGAGTAAGTGTCCTGTGTTTATGCTCAGTATATGTGAGATAAAAATGAAAATGTGTACGCAGGTAGTTTGTTACTTCTTTGTACATTTGCTGGTCCCCCTGTTTCACACGGTGAGGGGGTTTGTGCTGTCTCCAGGTAGACTGTACACCACAAATTCAGTGTGGGGGCTGGGGCTCCATTTTTTCTAGGCCTGCACTACAGGTTTC
This sequence comes from Oplegnathus fasciatus, assembly GCA_003416845.1. Classification (NCBI taxonomy): domain Eukaryota; kingdom Metazoa; phylum Chordata; class Actinopteri; order Centrarchiformes; family Oplegnathidae; genus Oplegnathus; species Oplegnathus fasciatus. The sequence continues at coordinate 497,285 of NTHP01000014.1, forward strand.
AGTGTGGGGGGTTGGGGGGGGCAGTGTCAAGCAATCTCAGCTATTCTCATACTGTGAAATGAAACAAAAAACAAACACATTTGTCTGAAATATATGATTTAATATTGTTTATTTGTTTTACAGTGATAGCACCTTTGCTGCAGGAGAACAGGCCAGCCCCCCTGCTGCTCCAGAAGAGGCCAGGTCTTCAGGAGAGGGGCGACCCCGACGAGAGAGACGCCACGGGCACATGCGGCTTAGAGCGCGATCTCGCTCTCCGCCGCAAACCAGGGCGCGGTCGACATCCAGGTCTAGTCGCGCACGCAGCGTGTCAAGAAGCCGGAGCAGAACAAGATCCAGGTCTCCGCTTCGGGCACGGGCACGGCCAGTGGCCGCAGCCACGCCTTGGAAAACGGAGAAAGATCCAGACGTATGTCCGGTGCCGAAAAGGTTCACGCCGGCAAGACCCCCCGGACATCAGCTGAACTCCAACGTCACATACACACCTCTGGACCTTTTCAAGCTGTTTTTCAGCAATGACGCTGCTCAGACTCTTTGTCAAAACACAAATAAACAGGCTGCTAAAAACATTGTAAAAGGCAAAAAATATTCATGGACTGACATCAACGTCCAGGAGTTTTTCAAGTACGTGGGACTGACTTTCTTCTTTGCATTGGTGAAACTGAACGACATCCGGGATTACTGGAAAAAGAACACCATTTTCAGCGTGCCATTCCCAGCCAATGTCATGTCACGGGACAGGTACCGGGTGATATCTTGGAACATCCACATGAGTGATCCTCAGAAGGACGTTGAGAACGACAGAAAGAAAGGGACGCCAGATCATGACCGCCTGTTTCGACTGAAGCCCCTTCTGGACACTATTAAACATGCTTGCAAATCATTTTACCACCCCAGGCAGAACCTTTCAGTTAACGAGAGAATGGTGCCGACGAAAGGCCAGACTGGAACGACACAATACATGAAAGCGAAGCCGACTAAGTGGGGGTTCAAACTCTTTGTTTTGGCTGACTGCAGCAATGGCTACAACTTGGACTTTGCTGTGTACACTGGAAAGTCACAGCTTGCCTCAGGCGTTGGACTTGCGTATGATGCCGTCATGTCCCTGATAAAGCCAGCGTACCAGGGCAGTGGCTTCCACCTGTTTGTGGATGATTTCTACACCAGTCCAAAACTCTTCAAGGATCTGTTTAGCCTGGATATTGGAGCATGTGGCACATACAGGGACAATAGAAGAGAATCCTCCCGCACGCACTCATATGCCAGAGGCTCCATCAGGTGGATCCGTGAAGACCCGCTGGTTTTTGTGAAGTGGATGGTCACACGTGAGGTTGCTGTCTGCTCGACAATCCACCAGGCATTTTCTGGAAGCACTGTACAGAGGAGAGTCAAAACTCAGAATGGCGACTGGACCACCAAATCCATTCCATGCCCAACGCCCGTCGTGGAATACAACAAGCACATGGGAGCTGTTGATTTGTCGGACCAGCTGATCCAGTACTACTCTATACAACACAAGAGCATGCGCTGGTACCGGACATTGTTCTTCCACTTCCTGGACATTGCAGCCACAAACAGCTTCCTCCTTCACAAGGAGCTCTGCAGAGAGAAGCAAGAGGAGCCCATGACCCACAGGGCCTTCCTGGAGGAGCTGACGGCCCAGTTGTGCGGTGTCACAGTTGTGGTCCCTCATGCCAAAGCACAGAGTGGCCACATACCCGTGGCGATATCTAATCAACCAGATGCAAGCCGGAGGGCCTCGTATGGACGCAAGACCTGTGTACACTGTAGGAAGACCAGGCATGTCGGTCAGTCTACCCCCTGGAAGTGTAAGGATTGTGATGTGGCCCTCTGTCTCATTGCAAACAGGAACTGCTTTGAGGCATGGCACAAGTAACTTATTGGAGAAAAACTGACTAAAAAACGGAAGGACTTCTGTGGATAATATGTGGATATGGGGGGGGGGCACTGTAACTGATTCCCAAGATTCAGGAGAACAATTTTCAAAAGCCAAAAAAAATCTTGTTCATTATTGTTCCCTGTGTGGTTTTGTATAAAGTTCTGTTAGATTCAATTTCCAGTTTTGTTTTTTCTTTTGTCTTTATGGTCATATAACTATTTATACATTCATGTGACGTCAGTGCAGCGTACATATTCTGATAGCCCAGGTTGTCCTGGGGGGAAAAAAAAAGACTATATAACTTAATTGTGCATTACAGGTTATACAAGTATTATTACACAAGGAGACCAGGCGAACCAAGAAAAGGGAAAAAATGTCTTAGATTAATGGTTTTAATGGGGCTGAATAGTTTTTTTAACAACCCTGGACACTGGAGACAAAGGTCAAGTTGGACACACACACGCAGGTACAATTTGTCCATTTTTACCTGGAACCATTTGTGACTCATGCTTTTCAACCCTATTAATGTTTTAACACACCGACACACACACTTTTTGTGCTCACTCAAATGGCTCGTATTGTCAGCCCATCAAAATGGACCACTCACACATGCTGCTCCCCGGCGACAGGTCTAACAAGCACCAGCAGACCTCCATCCTCCCGAACAGGCTGCTCTGCAGATGAGTCTGCGATCCTGTGTTAAAGCAGCAGCTGTCTGGTTGCTCTATAAAAGATAACCACAGCAGTTAAAACCGTTATCTCCCAAACAAGGAGGCGCTCTTTCCGGCAAGATGTGTGATATTAACAGTAAACTGCTCCTCTCTTCGTGGGGGGAAATAGTGAAACAGCTGGTTGTTAAATGCAGAATTCAACTACGTCCTCTGCACTGTGTTAGTGGAGATAACTGAACCACATAAGCAAGCTGTTATCTGTCAGAGAAGATGGTGTTATTTCCAGCAAAATGTGAAAATGTTTCCCGCTCTGGGATTTAACTCAGCAGATAGAGTTGATGTTTCAGAGCTGGTAACGGTTCTATAGTAGAACAGATAACAGGACTAGCGAGAGTGGAAAACGTGAAGGCTTCCTTCCTCGTGTGCATACGAGATGGGATAAGGTGATGGTTCACAAAATAGATTTGAATTTCAAATTCATGAGAGAGGATGTTGTTTTGGGAAGAAAGGAGCAAAGACATGATTTATGAGCAGGATTCTCAGCTTTGCAATGCTGCTCAAGCTCCGTCAGGTTGCGCGGACACGGTGAGTGAACAGCCTTTTTCAAGTCCAGCTACAAATTCTCGATCGGATTGAGATCTGGACTGCGACTCGGCCTCTCCGGGGCATTGGCGTTGTTTTGAAGCCATTCCCGTGTAGGTTTAGCTTTACACTGGGCTCGTTGTCTTGCTGGAAAACAAATATCCTCCCAAGCGGCAGGTTTCTTGCTGACTGTGTCTGTATCCCATCTCAGCCTCTGGTGGCCTCCGTCACTATTCTCCTTCTTGCACAGTAACTTTTGAGGACGGCCCGGTGTGCGAAACTCTGCCCGCTTCTCAATGGTTGATTTAACTAGTGATGTTCAGTGACTTTGAAATTTTCTCGCGTCCATCGCTTGACTTTTGCTTTACTTTCACCTTTTCGCAGAGTTGCTCGCAGTGTTTTGTTGTCTTCATGGTAGGTTTTTGCCACAGTACTGACTCACCAGAAGTTAGACCTTCCAGATACAAGTGCATATATACTACAATTAATAGAAACCTATACACAGGTTTGAACTATTACTGTAGGTGTGTCCTATTGAAGGGTATGAATACTTATACAAACATGTATTTCATATTTCTAATTAATTTAGAGATTTCACTTTGACATTACAGTATTTCTTTCTGTTGAGCAGTGTTAAAAAAGCTACATTAAACCTCTTTCAGAAAACTTCCATGGGTTTATAGGTACAGTAAAGGTTCTTGTACCCCATAGATTTCACATACCACCACATGCTGTGTATCATATTGTAGCATGCAGGACCTTGTATAGCATATATCAAAATATCATAATCCCTCCGTCTGTATGTAAATGAATAAATCCCCTCCAACGAAAATACAGGCGTGGGACGGAACATTGTTTTTCACAATATAAGTCAACCCAGCAAGACCTTAAATACAGCTTACAAATACAACAGAGATGAATCATCACCTCACTGATATGGTCCCTCACATTCTCCAGAATTGTATTTAATTGTTGACATTTTCTCCTCTCATTTCCTCTATTTTACTTCCTCTTCAGTTAGTTTTTCCTTACTGCTTACATGCAGTTAGAAATAGTTCGGAGCTGTCGGCACTCTCTATTTCTGACACCAACACGTGACAGTGAACCTCTGACAAGCGAACTTCAAAAACATTCACAGGAGTTCATGGAGATCACAGCCTTTGCTCGCTGTTTGTCAAACAGACTCTGAGGGTTTCCTTCTAAGAGTTTTGTTCATTTTATCTTGCATGCATGAGACAGCTCTGTCTGTCAAACATGTTATCAGTAACAGTGTGCTAACATCACCACCAATCTTGGGTTATCAGCTACGTTTGTAGGCATTCAGCTTTGTGTGTGCAGCAACGCCACCCTTCAATAGCTGTTTCATTTTTCACATCAAATGGCGCGTAAACAGAAAGCTCATGGCTCGTTGGATGCCGTGGGGACATGTCATGTATGTCTGTGGACAAGCTGTTCATGTTGATGGTTCAAGGAGAAACAGCAAAAATGACTGAAGCTGAGCCACACATACGTCAGCTCTTTTGTACGTGTGAAAAGTATTTGAGTTTCACACACTGATAAATACAGCAATTTAGACATAAAAGCAAAATAGACTCAACAGTTGTCACCAAAAGGGACACAGTGAGTAAGATGCCCCCTGACAAACATATTATCAGCTTCATGCAGGTGAAATCCCTCCACAGCTGATGGAAGCTTTGTTTTTCCAAATACAATTACAGGAACGGAGGAGCTTACATGGCAAATCACATGGAAATACATTGCCTTGAGTTCAAACACTGCCCAGACACTGGCTGCATGTCATTTGCCAATCCAGGTTGTTTGCAGCTTGCTCATTTTCGGTCTCTCATACTGTAAAGTTCGCACTGCAAATGGCAGCCGTAATAAGCTAAAGCTACATGTTTAGCAATGACCTTTCCAGTCACTTGATTTGACATTGATGTTTTATGTTGTGGCTGCGTGAGATTACATATCATATAGATACATATTTCCGTTGTTGTTGTTTTTTTTATATTTTATTTTTATTGACCTCAAAGACTCAAAAATAAAAATCAATTCCAATACTTTTTACCACCAAAAGAAAAAAATTCCATAAGTTGCAGTTCCATAAATTCAGGAGACTCAAAAGAGACAGATTTAGAAAAGAATGGTAATAATAGAGATGTTCTTACTTTTAGTGCCTGGTTTGGGTCAAGCTAAAAAAACAACAACATAGGATCCTACACTTCCCATAATGCAACTAGATGGTGTCCTCTTGTTAGACCCTACCTGTCTGGTAAATGCCTCCGTCTCTCAAACTCCAAGCCCCAGTTCGTAACGCAGGCTTTCTGTGTAATTGTAATTGTAGTCTCTTAAGTCTCCAAGTGTGGCCAGCCATTGGGTCCTGTCGGGCAAGCAGGAAGCAAGTAGTGTACCCTACATGTAGCCAGGTGGAAAGTAAGGGTATGGAGGGTCAGGGTGGTGGATGGACATGTAGCACTGACTGACCTTCATGCAGGAGATCCCTCAGATTTGACTGGATTACTCAAAGGTGGCTGAATACAGAGCGGTAGAGAGATATGATGTGAATTATAGAACTTAGAGCTTAGTTTAGAGGAGTGTCGGCCTCCATCCACACCTCCCTCACTGGTGTTTTTTAGATCAAGAGGAGGAGGATGAGAGAGAAATTCATAAATGAGAGCAAGACCACGCTCTTTTTGAAAATGTAAACACAGTTTTTGCCAACTGAAATCCAAACACACACCTCCTCCTGCTCTCCCGGCTGCCATGACCCACGAGCTTTATATGATGGGCAGATTAGCAAATTGACCCAAATCACATTTGATTGAGTACATTTATGGTTCTAGTTGAGTCATGAGAGAGATGTTGCTGTAAAAATACTCAAAAATGATCCTTTTGACATGTAACAGGAAATAAGTGAACAATTACACAGGGACACAGGATTAGAACTTGTAAAAAAAGTATTTATTATTGTTTTATTATATAAACTTCAGGTGTGAACACCTGTAAAACTGGGAGTAGTTTTGCTCTGAGCAGTGTGTATCAAAGAAAAGAGGTGTGGACAGGTGCTTGTGAAGTTTGCCCATCACCCAGGACTGCCTGTGAAAAAAAGACAGCCATTGGGGATTTTTGGACTGGTATCATGACAAATGCTGCAGAATCCCCCAAATAAGAAGAAATAAAGACAAAGTGCTGCTTCCTGACACAAGCATGGCAGATTATTACTTGTAACTAAATTTCAACAAAACTCCTGCTTTCAATTCTTATTGAAACAAAGTGTGTTTACATTCTCCCAGAAGAAAACTAGCACCAAAGAAAATATGTGTGTGTACATATATATATATATATATATATATATATACACTACTCACAAAAAGTTAGGGATATTTGGCTTTCGGATGAAATTTCAGAATGCACCTAAANAAATGCACTATAACCTTTACAGGTGAACTTAATTTGACCTTCTCTAAACTTTTGAATGCACATGTCCAACTGTTCAGTGTTTCAGTACTCATATACTCAGTGTATATATATATATATATATATGAATCAACATGAATTTGATAAAAATTGAGAAAAAAGGAAGCGTGCAACAAGAAAAACAAAGAGTGACGAGCCAGAGACAAAAAGGGGCGAGAGGTCTCAGAGATGAGACGAGAGCTGTCGCCAAGGCAACTTTGCAAAAAATGTGGTGGCAGTTATGTGTGTATGTATGTGAGATAAAGGTTGTGATCTGCTGATAAAAACAGTAGGCTATGGATTTGTTNNGCATGTACGTGTGAGATTACACATTATCGAGTGTGTGAAAGTTATGTGAAGTTTTAAAAGCATCACAGCAGCGTGAAGGTCCTTGAAAATGCTTGAGGTTTTTGCACGTTGATATGAATGTTCCTTTTCTTTTCCATTTCTTTGCTCTGTCTTTGTTGTCTTCTTTTCTTCCAGTGGCCTCTCTGTATGCTCCTGAATGTGTGCTTTTTTTCCTGAGTGTTTGTGGTTTGAATGTGCCTGCCAGTGTGAACCCTAAAAACAGCGGTGCACGTTGGGCTCTTACCGGCCTGTCAGTGAAAGAGCCAATTAGAACTATTATCAGTCTAGCTCCAGCTGCGGCTCTCTGTCCAAAACCCCACTCAGAGTAACAAATTAAATGCGCATTCATTTTAATGATTCCTGTGGTTCCTGGAGGCTTTAACACCTGGTTTCCAAACATGTGAGTGCACATATGACA
>NTHP01000014.1:511071-533140 GCA_003416845.1 Oplegnathus fasciatus
AACCTTTACCAAAGTGATGGAAAGGCTAAAGTTTGGAGAAAGAAAGGATCTGCTCATGATCCCAAACATACAAGCTCATCTGTGAAACACAGTGGAGGTAATGTCATGGCTTGGGCTTGCATGGCTTCTTCTGGGACGGGCTCATTAATCTTCATTGATGATGTAACACATGATGGCAGCAGCAAAATGAACTCAGAAGTCTACAGAAACATTTTGTCTGCCAATTTAAAGAAAGATGCAGCCAAACTGATTGGGAGATCCTTCATCGTGCAGCAAGATAATGACCCAAAACACACTGCCAAAACAACAAAGGAGTTCATCAGGGGCAAGAAGTGGAAGGTTTTAGACTGGCCAAGTCAATCTCCAGACTTAAACCCTATAGAGCATTTTACCTGCTAAAGAGGAGACTGAAGGGAGTAACCCCCCAAAACAAACAACAACTGAAAGAGGCTGCGGTGAAAGCCTGGAAAAGCATCACAAAAGAAGAATGCAAAAGTTTGGTGATGTCAGTGGGTCACAGGAAACCCAAATGTTTTCAGTCTACAGCAAAAATACAGGAATTGGCCTCACTGTTCCAATACTTTTGGAGGGGAGTGTATATATATATATGTAAACATTTTCATTTAACTATCTATTGTATCAGTATTTAAATTAGATTTAATTAATTAAATAATGATTATTATGCAGCCATTTCACAGTTTTTGCACTACGAAAAAAACTTAACTGCCAGTAATTCCCCACGTGTCCTATTTGTAATTCCCTCTAGGAGGCTGATGTGAATACAGTTTCCAAACTCGGGTGTTTTTATTTAGGGTTTGCACAATATGATGTGAATACGGCTCATATCGCAGTGTTTGGATAGAAAGCGGCTAGGTGTTTGATGCTCGTCATTGAGTCTTCAGCCAGCCCTAACATGAGAAGACAATGATTGATTGATTTGTCACACTGTTGCTTGCAGTGAGAGATAAGTCACCCACACCAGGCTGCTGCTAGTCAGAGATATGACGCCAGTGTATTTAAAGTGACTCCTAGAACGAACGTTATCACAGGTAATTCTGATGTGATATGTTATTGACTCAGACAACAAAATGATCTTTTTTTTTTCTTTTCTTTTTTTTTACATATCCTGCTGTGGGCAGGTCAGAGACCAGAAATTGTACATTTTGTTTGAGAACACTTCAGATCAATAGTTGTAAACACAGGAACTTAAATCCACAAGCTCAAGTTAATGGATGGTCTTTTTAATCGCTACACTGACCAGCTCCTCTTAGAAACACTGCACACACACATCATGACCTCTTACACCTTATTAGAAATACATCTAATTGGGTGTTTGTCATTACATCATGTACTTAAAAATATTGACAGTTTATTCTTGAAATTAGAAAAAATAAACTCATTGTGTCCCCTTCAGGGCACTCTGGTGGCAGGGCAGCCTCACTATATTTACTGTGGTCTAGTACAGTTTATAGGAGTACTTAGTAAATATACAGGTCATGACTTCATCACAGATCTTCTGGTCTACTTCTTGTACTACCTCTTATACTACTGTTTCCACTGCAGGAACTTTCCCAGGGGCCCCATGTGGTTTCCCAGGGGCCCAAGAACTTTTTGAAGAACTCAGAAACTTTACCTCTGGTTTGACCGGAGGAACTAGGGACGAAATTTAGTTCTCGTGCGATAGTTCCAGGTGTAAAAAAATAAGTCCCTGCTCAGCGTGTAGTGTTTTCCAAAGGTTCAGGAACTATTGGGGGTGGGGGTGGATCCGAACCAAGATTACAGGTGTGAAACCTCTCCTGGACCAAACAGACAAACCTTGGTCCAACCAAAAGAGGTGGTCTCGGTCCGGATCAAATTGAACCATGGTTCGGTTCCTTTCTAGTGTGACAACATTTTTTGTATGGTTCAGATCAATTACAGGAAGTTCTGGCAGGCAATCGTCAGAACCGGAAAAACGAAAAACAATGCAACAAAACAAAATGAGCCACATGAACCACATGGGGAGGAGGAGAAGACCAAATGTTTAATTCTAATTATTATTATAGTGGCAACGAAGTGAATATGTTCATTCATTTTTCTCCATTTATTCAAACTGTGATAGAAGGCGACCTCTACAAACCAATTACAGGTATAGGGAGATGCAGCTCACGTAGGTGATAACGACAGGACATAGGTGTGTCATGAATAGTTCTTAGAAATTATGCGAGCTCACCAATGTGAAACCAAACCAACCGCTTCAAATGCATACAGTGTAAAAATAAAAACGTGAACCTCGGTTCGGGCCTTGGTTCGGACTTTCAGGTGTGAAAAGGCCCTGAATGTCACTGATTGGTCAAACACAAACAACTTGTGTACTGCTTCGCAAAATAAGGACATACTTGGTGCAACGAGTACTGATATTAGTATGAGGGACAGATATTTATTGACTTATTTAGCCACAGAATAGGTGCAGATTTTTCAATCAATACTGGCCAACAGACTATAGGGTGAGACAACTACATAATTATACATTTTGAGCGAACTATTCCCTATTCCTTAGTCCATCTGCACATGAAAATTGGACAACTCTTCTCTCACCTTGCAAGTAGTCTATGGGTGAGTTTCTTTTGTAAACTGTCTCTTCCTCATGCCTAAACCTAACCAACCCAACGAAGGCAACAAGTACTAGCCAATCAGAGGCAGAGTAGGTCGGGTCATGACTTCGCCATCCTAGGAAAAAAATGTCGCCTGTGAGCCCTAGCTGCCTTGTTGGTTTACCTCAAATAATAAGGCACTACTGAATGATGCACATCAGAGGGGATTTAGAAGTGGATATACGCAATGTCGACTGAAGAATACGTAGTATATAATACGCCGTATACCTGTGTATACCCTGCACTACACCATTGTTTATTCATCACATCCACTTAGACATCAGAGTTTTAGTTCCTGAGAAGTTCCTCTGGTTTTATAACTCCGGTAACTTTTTGGTCGCAAAGTGATTTATGTCAAACTAATAAAACTCAAAAGCTCGAATTTGTACTGAATAAAAACTAAAGAACCTGATCAAACTCAAACAAAACCTAAATTCAAAAGGACAGGGAAAACCGCATGATTGGTGAGTATATTTTGACTAAGTGAACACGATGTGTCATGTAGTACATTTGGAAATGATAAATTACTAAACAAGAACTGTACTAGGACAGATTTCGATTCGATTTCGAGATGTTGCTAAGAAGTTTGGAGACACCAAGTAAGTGGAACTTGTGATGATAATTATTTAGTCAAACTGTCAATTTTACCATTGAACACACTGAAATGAACATTGTTGTTATAGTAATGTGTGAAACCAAGATAAAACCTCCTGCCACAGATGCAAATTTTTGTAAAGATATAACAGGGAAAAAAGGGAAGCTAGCGGAAGAGTGGAGCTACAAGGCCAATCATATTTAGACTGAAGCATTCATTACTGTGCTTGAATAATACATCAATCCTGGCTAATGGCCTAGTGGCTTCATACAATAACAGAGTGAGATGACAGAAGAGTAAGAGAGGGAGAGTCACGAAAGAGAAGAGGGGGATAAAAAGAGACTGCTAAGGATGAAAAGCAATACTGACAGTGGCGATGAAAAGGGGGAGAGGATACTGTCGGGCTGCAACATTTAAATTATGCACTATCAATTACAGAGTTGTCATATGGTGTTCGTTAATGACACATTTTCTTTAAGACCTCTGACAGTTGGTGCTTTTTAGACCTGAGTTTCTCAACCTTGGGTTTGGGACCCCACATAGAGTTGCTTAATATGCAGACAAGTAAATGGTCCATCCATCAATATTTTATGGTTTAATCAGGTCAAGGTCCAGGTTGCTGGGTTCCAGACATCCCTCTCCTCAGTCACTTACACCTATTCCAGCTCCATCTGGATCGTCAGGCCAGATGGGATATATAATCCCTCCAGTGCATTCTTGGTCTGCCCTGGGGTATCCTTCCAGATGTAAGTGTCCAGATTACTGTAGGTCCACAGGGAGGTGTCCGGGAAGCATTGAGCACTGAGCCGCTTCAGCTGGTTTCACTGAACTGTCCACATCCACTGCTCTCCAGAACGACGCATCAGCTTTTTCTGACTTGATGCCCCTGTCAGCCCGACAACATCATTTGTCAGTGGCTTCCAATTCAGATACAAATCACGGTTGTAAGAATAAAACTATTTTTTGACCGGACAAGGTTTGTTTAGGTTTAGACACAAAAACTACTTGAATGGGGATGGTGAAACATTGTTTTTTGGGTTGAAATAACTGCTTATTAAGGTTAGTTGACCTTCATTATTATGGTTAAAAGAATAGATCAGCATTTTGGAACATATGGTAAATATACGGCCACTGCCAGCAGCCTTGTAGATTACTTTAGCATTAAGACTTTTTAAAAAAAGGGAGGGGGGAAATAGCCTGGCTTTGCCATGAGGTCACAGAAAATGCCTACTAGCACCTCTAAAGCTCACTAATTAACATGTTATATCTCATTCGTTTAATCCGTACAAAAAACAAGTATAAAACAACAAGTTGCTGTTTTCCTGGCCAGGAACAGTAACTCCCTGCAATTTTGTTGTTGGTAGAAAACAGAAAGCGTGTCAAAATCTAACATTTTGTTGACCCATCCATCCAACCTCATCCCTTTGTGGACTTATACCAATATCACACTATTTCCTGCTCACAATCCTTACTACTGTTAGAGGTTTTGTCACTTGAGCATGAACATATGTCGTTACTGGGCATTTGCCGAAACAACAGGCAATGCTGTTGTTTTTCTAGGGAAGATAGTCTTGGTTATTCATGAGATGTCTGAATGTTTTTTTTTATGTGGGTTTTCACTGGAGGAAACTGCTTCTGCACAACTTTAGTCCAAAAATGAAAGATTTCACGAGGCACAAAGCTGGTTAGAACCACCAAAAAATCTCACAGGAAGCTTTTGTTAAAGATTTAAGTTTGGGCTTATGAAATGCTGCAGTGACTTAAGTGACATATCAGCTGCCAGCCTTTTCTTTCTTCAAAGTGCCAGTCATACAGCTTGTAACTAGGGGCCACTCCAGGTTTTCACATTAGTTCTCCAATAGCTGCTGAGGGAGCTTTGACACTTTGACACATGACAGAATTGAATTGTCTGTCTGGATTCCAGCCCCACACCTGGCAAGATCCTGGATAACTGTACTGCAAAGGCAACATGGCTCATGAATTATTTAGGTCCAAAAGTCTTGTTCCTACACTGGTACACGCCTGTTTATCTCAAAAAAGCCAGATACTTACTGCGCAGTGTCTTCCTGCTTCAGGCAGACGGCTGCCTCTTCCTCTTTACGAGAGCTTTAGGCCCCGATCAGACAGAGCGCGTTTTGCAGCCTGAAAAACGCGAGGCGCACCGCACTGCCTTTTTAGTTGAGGATTACAATTTTAAAAAAGAGCACCTTGCTGCGTTTTTTTTTATCATTGCTAGGCAACCGCCGAATCAACTTTCCTTAGCCTAACTGTGATTTTGCTGTTAAGTAAACTCACAGATCTGTAGCCTACCTTTTATTTTGGCTAGAAACATCTGCATAAAAAATGGACAGGCGGAGGGCACTTACTCTGGCTCTGATTGAGGGTGAGAGGCTGTTCAAAAATAGTACACTGGACACGGAGATCCGTCCTGCCGAAGTGAGCTCGTTGGTCCTGCCGAGCGGCTGAGCATTTGTTTGCAGTAGGTTACGTTTGTTTTAACGGCAACGGTATATTTTGGCCTCTCGATTAATCCGATTGGACAACAGGAAAAAACGCAAATGACGTCGGACGCTTTTCTGCTCTGAGTTGAAGTCTTTTCAACTCGAAGGCGCTCCTGCAAAAACGCGAGGAGCCCAGGGTGCATAAGCAGCGCGCAAAACGCTTACTGCCTACATAAAACAAATGGAAAAAGACGCCTCTCACTGCAAAAACCGCGTCCTGTCTGATCGGGGCCTTAGAAGTCATTCTGTTCATTTACTGAGCCTATATTTAAAATAAAGAACCTGTTCTCTACAGGGTGAGGTAAATGTACTTGTGCTTAGTGCTGCTTCTCGTTTCAATAATCTCCCTCAAAAATGTGTGTCAGTATCATGAAACAAGACCAAATAAGAGAGACCGATGCACTAGTATAAAGTGAACATCACTGCATTCAAGAAAGTTCTTGAAAGAAGTATAATTTTTTTCAGTCACACACTGCTGTCTGACACACACACACCGAGCCGTCGTGTCTAGCGAGCAAAAATACATACACACATCTCCCATGAATACACAAACAAAAAATGTCAGCGTTTCCAGGGATTTGCTTCTTTGGCTGTCAGGACTGCAGGCGCTCCTTATTGTCATTCACTTTCACACACACACACACACACACACACACACACACAGGTGTTGTATTGATTCACACTCGTTCCCTGGAGGCTTCAGGTCTCAGTACCCTTCAAAGAATGCGGTTGTGTGACGACCACGTCCAAAGGCAGATGTGTTCATACCTGTTCTGAATGGCCGCACTCGATCGTGGATCGAAAAAGCCTGTCGTCATAGAGAGGCGAGGCGCAATGAATTGTACAAATGGGGATAACAGCCCACACACACACAGAGAGTCTCCCTTGGAAGGCATCACAGTGTCGCACTCATTTGAACACACAAAACATATGATGAATGAAGAAAGAAAGCTTGAGAGAGAAGCTTAATTCGTGCGGACAAGAACTTTATTTTAGGGCTAAGACTCGGTATTTGGTTAAATAAATTCCTCAGTGTGCTTCAAACAAAGGGTTAACCTTGTAGAAAACTGTAGAATGGAGGTGAGTTCCCAAATGTGACTGTGTAAACAGGTTTACTGTGTGTCCCTACAGCATGACAGAGTTTTTTATACTTGTACTTATACTTTACAGAGGTTTTTATACTTATCCAAAAATATGAAATACAATTATCAGGCAGTCGCTGGCTCATTTATCATTCTGACTGTTTCAGAACGCACTGTCATTCAGGAGAAAAAGTAAGCCTTTGTCTGTTTGTGTTTGTGATGGTTGGCTAATGCTAAGTGAGAGCTACATGAAGGTTTCCACTGTTTGTCTTAATATGTGCAGTCTGTTCACTAGTTACTTTATGAACAGACTAGTGCTTAATGCTTCGTGATGATAACTTGTCGCAGGAAACTAGACCAAGACTTGAGCAGTGCACCTGCATCTGAGAAAGAAAAAGAAAGTAAAAGGCCTAAAAAATGGCTTTGGCTTTAGTTTATATGTCAGGCTCAGGTTAAGGTCAAAATTTCAAGCCTGTGCATTACTCTCAAGCCTATTTAAAGTAATGAGGATCAGCCAAAACGTCTCACTGTGCAGAAGTGTTCTCACTCTGCATGAAACTCCCAATTGGTTCTCACAAGTACACAAGCCTCCACATCCAACCTTACCAACACACACACACAGACTACAGACATATCTAACCTCGCCAGGACTGCCATCTGTGACAAAAGAGGAGGCGGAGAGGCGAGAAAATGAAAGTAACTAAAGTGCCGCTGGCTCCGTTTCTTTTCCTGCCTCTCTGTCTTCAAAGTTTTTCCCTCAAGCCATCACCTCTGTCAACTCTCTCTGGAACAAATTACCTGAGCACCAATACACACACACACACACACACACACACACACACACACACACTTCTTCTTTTAACCACCAGCCATGGGAGGAAGATTATTAAAACCCTAATATGGTTTGAACTGAGAAAACATGGTGTGTGTCAACGCTGCAGAGTTGCTGTCCTCCAGCATCCACTTAAATGTGTCGGTGTGATCCACTGTGTCACTGAATGAATGTCTGCATGTGTTATGTGATCACATCCAGTGAGCGTCATAGCCTCGTCCCGCTTCATAAATATCATCTGCAGATTTCTATGGATGACTTTTCAATACCACGTTATGTCTACATTATACACTATCTGGGAACCCATTAACCAAAAATACCTGCAGCACGTAAGGATGATTCGTAAAGAGGAGGTATTTTATTTTTCTGACAAACTGGTATGACTAATTTATTTCTATGAATTACATTTGTGGTATTTTTGTCCATCAAATGTTCAGTTCCCCCACAATTTATTTCATGATTTAAGTGCTCCACATGCAGCTCTAACAAAACAGGCTGTTTGCAGCATTCAAAAACTGCCACTGTGAATGGCTGGTAATTATACTGGCCCTGCAGTTCAGAACAGCATGTTCAAATTGTGCAATTTCAGTACATCAAAAACTTGGTGAAACCACGAGAAGTACAAGCTCCATGCTTCAGAAGCTGTAATGTAACACCTCTCTCTTCTTCTCCCACAGACGACAGAGGACCTAAAGTAAGACAGCATGTGGTGCAGTCACATGGGAAGGAAGGTAGGAAAAAAGGAAGAAAGAGAAAAGGTTGGAAGAAAGGAAGAAGGAAAGAAAGTTTTGAAGAAAGGAAGGATGAAAAAACAAGAAAAGAAGGATGGAAGGAAAACCAAGGAAGAAAGGTTGGAAGGAAGACAAACAGAAATGAGAACAGGCTGAAATGCAGAATGAACCTTACGTAAGAGTGTAATTTGTAAGGGAGAGGGAAGGGATGAAGAGAGAGAGAGATCGGAAAGTATGTGTGTGAAAGTTGTTTTTTTTTTCCTGGACCAATCATGTCACCTTGTTCTTCCCACCTTGTAGCTTTTCCATTCACTCAATATGCATACATAAGTAGACATTTCCTACACATGAACACCCACACAGGCACTCATTCACATTAGTCTCAAGGTCGCAGATTGGCAGATGGCGCAGAGTCTCTGCCATGGTCAGTCAGGATGAAACATGAGATGAACCTGACAGTCTGTGTGTGTGCGCAGGTGTGTGCGTATGTCTGGCAGATGGACAGATGGCGGACAGTTTGTGAGGACAGCGATGTCCAAATGACTAAGACAGCTTTCAAATACAAACCGTCATTCAAAATGCTACTCAGGGCTCTACTCCCATTAAAACACATGAAACTTTTCCAGACCTGTAAAGGTTTGCTAAGCATATCTTTTACTTTAGATGTATTTGTTATCTTCAAAATTCAGCTTGGTAACTGTGTAAAAATATCAATATCATAGACTTTAGATTGCTATAAAATGGAAACTTTTCTACTGTACTACACAAAACTGAAATTTTGTGAGAAGTCAGTGGAGACAAAACAAAAACAAATTTGACCAGGGATGAGCCAGTCGCCAGGACAGTGATTACATTTACTGTCTTTGTAGCTGTTGAGGATTGCAATGTAATGATTCCATCTTTATTAAACCAAAATTATTGCGCCTGTTGTCTTGAAAAGAGTTAAGTTTCGTGATCCTGTAGAGTTCCAGCAACTGAGCTAAGCTAATTGTCCTAATTCCTTAAATCTCTGGGTTAGAAACATTTCCAGTTTCCCGAATCTAACCATCCCCTTAATGGTTCTGATGTAGTATTTTAACCAGTAAATTAAAAATTAAAAAATGTGTGAAATACTGTATGGGGTCCAACGGCAGCATGTAGATATAAAACCAGAGTGGACCCAGAATTGATTCTTGGGGAACACCGCAGGTGAGGAAGTCACGTGAAACCATCAAAAGCAGAAATGAAAGTAGTCAAGAGCTGTAACCATAATTCCAACCCACTTTTCCTGATGGTAAATGAACATAGAATGGTAGTATTGAAGGTAGAGCTTAAGTACAAAATAAAATGAAACAGTGACCAGAGTCAGCAGCATTTATCATTGGTAAACTATTTTTTTTCTAAACAGCTGTCAAGGGGTCAAAGCAGGGCAGGAAGGATGTGGAGTCAAAGGATGTGAAAGACAGTAAACCACAGTAATGGTTTCTTTTACATTTCAATAGACATTGTGATCATTCCACACACATTCATCATTTAATTGATCCATGGACCAGTACGCTACTCTTTGAAAGCCTCAAATGATCAGGCTTTCCTTCTATATGAGCCTGTTTTCTCAAGAGTGCAGAGGTGAACTGGGTCCTTGCCGAGTCATTGTTTCTAATCAGCTCTCACGGATGAACGCACGGCTGGTAGCAGTCGTCAAGGAAACAGTTAAGACCTTGCTTCCTGACACGTCCTTGGTAACCTGAGGAACTGAGGTTTACACCTACCTATTTGGTCAGCTGCCTTGGTCAGCCGCCCAGCGCATCTTCCACAGTGACAAACACATTAGCTTCTGCACACATCCTCAGTAACAGGTCAAGCTTTGCAAAAACGGTTGAGAACATGCAAGAACCAAAGACTTTATATAACTAACCCAGCTTTATGTTACCATACATAAAAGTTACCAAATAGCCTGGCAGGTATTTGCCAAAGCCGTATTTTGCTGTTATCTCTAATAGTAAGAACTGCATACTTTCCACGTGAATCTAACCATTGTTCCTGTGGTTACACATTAACAGATTGATTCAAAACGTTTTTTGCCAGGACTTGATGTTTCCTCACATCCAAAACTTGCTGTGTCAAAGTTTTTAAAGGGTAAACAAACATTAAAAGTACCGTGTTTGTACTAGATGGCATTTTTACAATCAGATTTGATTGATTTGATTAGGTTTAATGTGATTCTGTAATTATCATTGTCAATGGAGCCTGGAGTGTTTACAGATCAGGATGTAATTATCTTGACTTACGAAGCTGTCTGTCATTACTGTTTGTCTCATTATCATCAGATAATCTTTCTCAAGATCATGACATTACAGACCATCATTCTTTCTGCCTAAATCATAACTTAAAGT
This sequence comes from Oplegnathus fasciatus, assembly GCA_003416845.1. Lineage (NCBI taxonomy): Eukaryota > Metazoa > Chordata > Actinopteri > Centrarchiformes > Oplegnathidae > Oplegnathus > Oplegnathus fasciatus. Next base: position 521,818 of record NTHP01000014.1, read on the forward strand.
AAATGCACTGATCAGTCCTGATCTATCCTCGCAAATCTAACTCAAACAGTGACTTCTGTATTTTTCTGACTTTTTGTATTGTTACTGGATGTTCCAATAACCTGATAACTCTTAATTAATGAAAGTAAAAATTAGAATATTATTATTGTGTGTGTGTAAACATGTGTAATGGAGTAGCTAGCTGTCAAAAACATACTGAGTTACTATTAAAGCAAAGAGAAAAAGAATTAATAATAAATATGCAGTGATGAGTAGGGAGACATATTGTTGATAATTTCCTTTTCCATTGTCGCATGTGTCGGAAGTGAAGAGCAAATGCATTCAAATGAGCATTTAGGTTGCACCATGGAAACACACTGAAAAGTCAATGATGGACTACAGCCTGATTAACAATCATGTCCTGGCTTGCTCTCTTAGTCCCTCTAATAGTCACCAGACTTGTGTAAACCCTACTAATCATGCATGGGAATCTGGAAGTATAAACTCAGCTTAGCACTGCTTGACCCTGTAGCATGAAACACTTCCAGGATCCCAGATTTTCATGGCAGTGAAAATCCTGTTAAGTAAGAAACATTAGAAAATGATTTAATTGTACTGCTGCAGTGTTTAATCCAGTAGGTAAGGCAGCAGCAGGAAGCGGTGAAACACAAGTGAAGACTGAACTGAATGAGATGCCAAGTGCTGAGTGTACACACACGCTGACACATATCCAGTCCGAGTGCTAAACAAGGGATGGCTCACACAGATGTCCACCTGCATGCGAGCGTGACTCCTGCCAAATCAGGCGTCAGGTTTCTAATAAACAAGCAGGTGTAACATGTATACCTCACGAAACAGCTGTACTAGCTTCAGTTTGTGCTCTAAAGGCTGACATTGGAACAAGAGGATAAGCTATTTCCTTTAACATATACTGTACGGAGAGAGATATTAAATGGATTTGGCCTTGTTAAACCATTCATACTCATCGAAATTTTATAATACCTTTTTGATTTGAAGCACAGTGTAGGGGAATCATCAGAGTTCAGCTACGTTCTGAAGAAAGTCCTAGCTATTATTAAAGTTATTGCAGTGGGCCAAACACACATATATATATATATATATATATATATATATATATATTATATATATATATGTGTGTGTGTGTATGTATATGTTCTTTTCACCTACTGTTCTGAACCTTTCTTAGAGCAATTGAAGGGCTGAGAGAGAGAAAGAGACAGAAATAAAGAACACCAAGACACTCACAGGAACATTGCTATTCAGTGTATTGCTTGCAGTAACTGTATATGCTGCAGCAGCCAATACATTATTTAAGTGCAAACTGGTGTGTTATATTCAAACAATTCATCCAAAATGAACTCCAGAATTCAAAAGTGAATTGCACTTCTGTAACATTGTCTGTGTTGTGATGGACAGTCAAAACTGGTGCAGCAGAACCCAAAATATCGTCTCTTGTAGTTTCCACTTTGATGTGTTAAATCAGCGCACTTCCCCTTTCAGTTGCAGATTGTCAAATCAGTTTTCTCAACAGTGTAACCTTTAGCTCCCGCCCATTGTTGGTGGCATATGTAACACAACTTTAAGCTGTGATTGGATGATTCTTACCAAGAGTTGTAGTTAACTTCTCACATTATGCTTTTACTGTATGTACACAGGCTATAGAGAAAATGAATGGGACCTCCGGAGCCAGGGGCACCTGAAATAGCTCACCCTGAAACTCTAATAAATGTTGAGAACAAACACCTGTAAGTGACTGATACATTTTCTTTATTGTCTCCTGTAAAACTAGACAAGCTGAAGGAACCATGACAGCTTCCCACGTGCTGACTCAGTCCTGTCTGTTCACCAAGCACCCAAATTCACATTGAGAATACGAATTTTTCGTTCTGTATCGTGTGTGTCTGATATGTAAACTTGACAATTAAGATATGTAATCAAGAAAGAATGTATAGAATATTAAGTAACTACATAAAATGTATTTGAATAGCACTTCTCTAGAAGGAGTGTTTCACAACTCAATAAAAACAAGACAAATAATGATGACACACTGAAACCATGTCGGAAAACCCATTTCCACAGACAAATGTCTCAAACAGTCCTCCAGAGCCTGAGGGATAAAGGCAAGAGGCCGTGACCCTTAAACTCTTCAATTGACAAGCAATTAATCAGTTGACTTTGAGGTCCTGCCTCAGCAGTATGGGATCACAAATGTACAGTAATCGGGGGCTTGACTAATTCCACTTTTTGTGGTCAAAGTTTGATTTGATGTCAGCTGGGCTCGTAATGTTTTTTTGTTTGTTTTTTTGTTTTACATGCTTCATGCTTAAATTCATCTAACTGGACCAATTTGTGCAGAAATAATGTAAAAATATGGACAAGCTCTCACAAATACCACAGGGATTTGTTGTATTTTCATTAATTATCAGATTGAGGGACTGGTAAAAACAGAATATCTGTGTTCTTCAAAAGCAGTTGATTTTGATTTGCATATTATTAATTTTGCCATCTTCTCCAGTAAGTCTCAATATTATCTGAAAGGAATAGTTTGGGGAAATTTGTTTATCAGCTGACGTCAAGCTCCACATTAAGATATATATATATATATATATATATATATATAATGTATATATATAAAAATATATTTTGAGGCCATTATACAGCCTGTTTTTCCACTATGACACATTAAACTGGATAAAACAAGCAATACTCGCATCTGACACTGCTCATTCTCAATATCCCATTTCTGTTGCGTCAGGCCATAATCAGGCTGATAAAGTGTATTCTGATTCGCAGCATTTACTCCCTCCTTCTTAACTCGAAATGCAGCTAAGCAACAGAGAAGGCTGAAGAGCTGGGTCTATTACTTCATCCAACACTTTGTCCAGAGGAAGAAATCTCAGCAATTACTGGCCAGATTGCTGTGAAACACACAGCTGATGAATTCGGTGATCCCCTGACCTTTCCTCTAGTGCTTACTGTTTGTTTAAGATCTGAAACTTTGTTTAATGGCCGGATTTCCATCAAAATTCTTATACATATTCATGGTCCTACTAACCAACTTTACTTACAGATTACAGTATCTCATGATGTAATAGGCAGATTATTGTAACATTTACTGAGCACATTCATGTGCATTCTTACATTATAGTTTTAGGCACACAGGGTGTAATGTACATTTCATCCTCCATTGGGCCCAGAGGCGGCTTTCAGTCTTGTTTTTACGGTAGTAAAAGATCTGTAAAGATCTTTGGGTCTTGATTATGGTACTGGAACAGGTTCTAAAACAAATCAACTTGGAACATAAAACAGATCTTTGTAACATTTGACAGAATTAGCACAGCAAGGCCGTGAGACGAGGCTGAAAGTCCAGCAAAACTAGTAAGTGTAACTTCATTTGAGACTATTTTGTTAAACTACTTGTTGCCCCGAATTAAATGACAAACTATGTTGTTTGTGACCGCCCTCCAGAACAAAACATAGAAGTGTTTTCTGATCTGACGCCACGACAGGACGACATCATTCCCTCCAAAATGTTACAAATAACTAAAAAATGAGTCTGCTTTACGACACAAAGCTAAGTTTTGGTTAAGACACAAACACTTCATCATGGTTACAATAATAACCACTTGGTTAAGGTTATGGAAGGATTGTGATCATATTTAAATGTAACCAAAGTTGACTGTCAGTAGGGAAAAGCAAATGAACGGCGATCTCCCACATTCTGTTGTAATTTTACAAAACCATATACAATGGTTTTATGTATGTTCAAATTGTTTGGTTGAAATTCATGATTTCTTACTCATAAAAAAGAAAGGGTGGCTTTGTACTACAACATAATAAAGTCTTTTATACCACGACATAATAAAATCTGTTATGCCATAATATAATAAAGTCTCACCGAGCCAGAGTGGATTGTTTCACTACCTGTTGCTCTGTTTGAATTTGGCTCTTGAGGCCAAAGAGATTACATTATGCTACAGACAGGAGAGTCTGAGTCAGGAGAGGAGGTGATATTCTTTTCCTTTCTTTTCAATACCCTGTGTGTCTTAACATGACAAAAAAATCAGTGGTTACATTTTGTAATTAGATGGCTGCGTTTATCTGTCCCTCCTCAGTCAACGTGTCCACATTTAATTTCCTTTCTTTGTGCCTTGAGAGTAAACGCAACAGAAAAGACGGGAGATGGAGTGCAGCGGGACATGAAATTCTCCTTTTGTTCCCAGTGAATGCAGGCAGGCTGGCGCTACTTTATCTTCCTCACGGAGGCGGACGTGTGCTCACACAAGCGCTTACACACACCTGGACACATGTATACACACACACACACACAAACTGGGGGACAGTGCATGTGCCTGCTTGAATCCACAAACACTGTGATAAACTGGCATGAATCAATAATCTGCCAAGACCATAAAAGCACACAGAAAATGCACACACACATGGACACACATACACACTTACTGTTGTATTACCATAAACATGACAACCCTCTGTGACTACATTCATTACCGTAACCTTGATCATTTTTGGACCTCGTTTCCTGTTAGCCAGTATTGTGGTTCTCTGGAGTTTCTTGCTAGTTCCCAGTAGAATTTCAAATATTACCTTCAGGCAAAGAAGCTTGGCACAACACAGTCACTCGCTCTGAAATGAAACATGTTGGTAAAGCACTGCCTAATGTCTTCCCTACCAAGACATTTAATCCTTACAGGTAGTATAACAACAGCCATATACAGAGTTGCAGCAGTGATTGAGGATAAAAAAAAAACTTTCTCTGCATAGTGAAGAAAGCTCTTGGTATTCCAGATTCTATAAGCCAAGGACACACAGACCCATACTGATGATCTGGACTGGCTGATGATTGTGCTATGTGGCTGTGCATGCATGCAGTGGCAGGTAGTGGCACTATATGTATACGTTTTGTATACTCATGTAGTGTGTGAGTGTCTCATTTTAATGAAATTCTACAGAGAAAGGGTCAACACTGTCAAAACTTAGCACCGCCATAAGGCTGCCAGAACCAAGGGATTAGTTTGATGCACACAGAGCTCGTACGTGATTTGACTGACAGGTAGATAGCAGAAAATAGCGCTGAGGTGAGACATGGTGCGTTTAACGCATAACGGAGGGGAGCAGAAGGAGAAGGGAGAGGAGATAAGAGGTATAATCTGCAAATGATACCGAAAGTCTGAAGCCCTGATCGCAACTGCAATGTTCATGACTCTACTGCAATGTAGACAGGTTATGGACAGGTAAGAACAGGATTTTAGACAGGCATTGAACTAATAAACATATATGTACTATGATAGTTAAACAGCTTGTAAACAGGTAGTAAAATATACATACATATATATATATATATATATATATATATATATATATATATATATATATGTGTGTGTGTGTGTGTATATATATATAAAAGTGTGTGTATGTATGTATGTATATATATATGTGTGTGTGTGTGTGTGTGTGTGACAGTAGTAAAATATAACATAAATAGTAATGATTACAATAAATAAAATAAGTATAAATGATAAAACCATAAAATTATAAAAACACTACATAAGATTATAAAACAGTACATAAGATTATAAAAACACTACGTAAAATTATAAAATGCTACATAAAAGCCAGACTAACTAAATAGGTTTTTAGTTTACATTTAAAAATATCAATATTCTCAGCTCCTCTCAGATCCTCTGGAAGGCTGTTCCAGCCTTCAAAAACCACTCCTAGATTTCTTGCTTCTTGACTTGGGTTGAGTCTTAGTGTATTTAGTTTGGAGGCCAGTTTCTCTCTCTGATCCTTTGAATCAATAATCAGTACTTCTGTTTTATCCTGGTTGAGCTGTAAAAAACTCTGTGACATCCGTATCTAAAATGCAGTTAAAAAGTGAGTCAGTCGGCCTGCTGTCATCAGGAGACACAGCCACATAGAGCTGAGTGTCATCAGCATAGCTGTGGAAAGAGATGCCATGCCTTCTGATGACACTGCCCAGGGGTAGCATGTACAAATAAAAAAATTACGGTCCTAAAATTGATCCTTGTGGTACCCCACAGGTAACTTCATAGTGTTTGGAGGAGTGGTCATCTATTGATACAAAGAATTTTCTCCCACAAAGATATGAGGTAAACCAGTTAAAAGCAATTCCAAACAGGCCAACATACTCACTTAATCTATCTAAAAGAATCTGGTGGTCCACAGTATCAAAGGTAGCACTCAGGTCAAGTAGCACCAGAACTGAAGGCTTGTTGCTGTCAAAATTTGTTGTGATATCGTTCATTACTATTAGCAGGGCTGTCACTGTGCTGTGATGCATCCTACAACCTGATTGAAACATTTCTAATTTAGTGTTTGAGTTTAAAAAAGGTACTTAGCTGATTAAAAACCATTTTCTCTAAGATTTTGCTAAAAAATGGGAGATTTAAAATCGGTCTCAAATTGCTGGGTGTTGAAATACCCAGGTGTGTTCCTCTGGTCCAGGTGGGAGAGTGCAGTGTGGAGGGTTAGGGTGAAGGCATCGTCTGTTGATCTATTTGGCCTGTAAGCAAACTGAAGTGGGTCAAGTGAGTCAGGGAGGGAGGAGGTGGTGAAGATTTTGACTAACCGCTCAAAGCACTTCACAAAACTCCAACTTGAAAGTGATAGGTCGGATTTTCTCGAAATTGAAAACGAATTAGATGTTTTTTTTCTGGTGTGACCAGCAAGCATGTTGCACACAAGAAGATGTGGGAAATTGGATTTTAACAATATTATGGTTAGCATAACTGAATGTCATGAATGTCTCTGCTGGTAAGTACAATCTCTTAAATGCCTTTTTAAATACACAGACGTGACTTGAGTTTCATTACAGAGACAGAACAGGGGAGAATGGAGAATAAGCTAAAAGGTGCAGACGGGAAGGGGTTAGAAAGAAAGAAGTAACAAGCCATATGAGAAAATAACAGGAAAGGTGAGGCTCTGCAGAAAAAGGGGAAAGAATGTAGCAGATGAAGTGGTAAAATAAAGGAAGAAAAATCATGCGGGAAGACCTACTGTGCCTAACATGCAGAAATCTTAAAACCTATTCTCCTCTGTTCTGATTTTCTTTGCTTTTTTTCCTTTGGTCCTGCCTTCTGGGCTCTTTGATGAGGGTGGCCAATCTGTACCTGTCAGCTGTGCTCAGGGGACAGCAGAGAGTCCACTAAGGAGACAAAACACAAGGCTGATTGGTCTGCCCAGTGACAAAACCACAAGGACTTACATCCACACACACACACACTAATCAGTCCAAAGAATGTCGAGATAAAAGAGGATGTACGTAATGAGAGACGGTTGAACATTCGCACACACACACCTCAAAACTTCAAGTAATCAGAGCTACCACAGCAACCGTTACAATAAAACAACAATGAATGAGTTATCTCCTACAAATGATCAGGGGGACTATCTAGTAACGAGTAAATCAAATCAAATATTGTTTAATCAGTGTAAAGCCTAATTTATACTTTTTAAGTACCAATTTATGCTACTAATTTAAGTCATCCGGACATATTTTTAGTGTTGTTGTGGGTATTAAGGGGTGTTGGAGTGCAAACCCTTTTGCATTTGCTAGTTCCACTATTTCCTGCACTACATGTCCATGATTTTCAAGAAATAGTGTCAGGTGCGTGCAGCCAAGGTGTACCAACTGTACCATATCATAAGAAAAAATGCCCACACACTGCAAAAACCACAGGAGGCTTTTCAGATTAAAAAACAAAAGGCGACAAAATAAGTTCTGAGGCTTATGTTTCTTGAATTTCAGGTGTTCAGTGTGAGCACCCATGTCATGGCCGGTCCGTTGACCCAAACAGTGTGAGCATAAAAAGGCCGATAAGGCCGATTAAAACCTGGAGAGTGAGATAACTTGCACAAGCAAATGTTTTAGTCCAAAAAGTCGTAAAAAATTAATTTATTGTGCGGATGCTTTGATGTCCGTCTTTCAAAAAAAAAAAGTGAGACAAGGTGAGCTCATAAAGTGGATACCAACTTGTTTTGTACTTGCAGCACACACTGTCAAAGAACTATTATTGTTTCTATAAAGTATAAATCAGCATTTGTTGAATAAAAGGTTGAATAGACAAAACAACATTCACATTCCCCAAATTTTAAGCAAAGTCAGTGGTCTGTGCAGACAGCAGACAGACAGACTGGGCAGCGCCGCCTTCAGCTACCTATTTTGTGTTTACAACACAAATGACTGTGACATTTGAAAAAATTAGTCTCATTTTGGTCTTTACCTTCCTGGTGGGAGATTTATTTTTGCCCCTTCTTATGGAAATGATGTCTTCTGCAATTATGGTGACTCATAAATGTTAAATTATTCAGAATTAAATCCCAGGACAAATTGCTGCACATTAGACGATAAATGTATGCAGTTTTGGTCTCCTATCTCCGTTTACTGTGACTTCAAATAAGAGCCTCTCAGCAGTCGAGGCTTTAAGTGTGAAAAAGTCTGACGTAATTTTTTACAGCCAACTCTTGAGTGTCTGGCTGTTTTTAAAATGTCAAACATTTGATTGTGTTTTAGTATATAAACTGGACTCCATCCTCACTGAGTGCCCAAATCTCTCCAGGACGCTTTGACAGGGGCAGATAAGGAGGCTGTTTTAGGGATATACTTGTCTTACTGCAACGTATCATTTTATCTTTGTACTTTGTTTTGGAATATTTGAGCAACTGTTGTTTTCTTATTCAGATTCCAAGTTTTAACCTGATCAACATGGAGACATTTTTTTCCCTCCCTGTTTATCAATTTTTCCCTAAAGCAAGAAAAAGGCTGCTCATTTAATTTTGTAATATGCCTGTTTTAAGGAAGTAGGTAAAGTTATCATTTGACAGGTTGAAAAATATGTGAAATAAATTCTTGAGTAATCGTTCCCAGACTAGATTTCATAACAAAAACTGAGCTTGTGAGATATGGTCTGGCTGTGTGACACAAATACTTTACAGAAATATCACTACAAGGTTGTCGGAAATTGTGCCAGACAACCATTCACACCACGGCAAAATGTCCTTCAGGTATTCTATCCATTTTGACGACATGTTGCCAGGGTTCATTCACAATTGGGAAGCTACCTTTCTGTATTCACTCTGAAGTTCAAAAAAAGTAATCCAGTAGCAAATTTTAGCAGCATCTTTTCCAGTTTTAACCACCATCTGCAAATAGATTCTGCTTGTCCCGTCTTGATGTGATTGTGTCAAACGTATCTAAACTTTAAGGGATTAAGGATTCGATTTAAAAGTCCTCCAAACTAAAAGATAAAATATGCCTTCTAAAACTACCTATATGAGTGTTATCAGTATGAGTGTTCAGATAACAGGAAAACATTCGGCAGGATAACATTCAAAACCATCTATCTCACTTGTGGTGTGTCAGGTTGATTTTCTTACTGAAGTCTCGTATTGTCCAGCCACCACAGTCCAGATGAGAGAAGATCTAAGTGGATAAAAAAGATTTAATAAAAAAATAATTAAGCAATGAGCTTAACAAGCAGCAGCAAGTGGTGCAGCGAGTCCTTTGCAAACTTCTTTTTTTGCCCTGGGATTCGCATTTCAGGCTACATACAGGCTCCCCTACCTTACTGGTGAAAGTTGAGGCTGTATTGTATGCAGCCTGAAAGGAATACCTTCAGACCAGTGCTGTAACTGGAAAAAAATGAGTGCCAGTACTCCCCTTATTCACATGCTGGTGTGCGTATCGGCCGGTATCAGCAAACCATTAAGTATTACATTGCGAATGTCTACCGTGAATAAAAGATACTAGGAGATATTGCTGATGTTCACAACATAAATTTCATCATTATCGTCTGACTAACTGTTCGTTTTCTCTTTGTGCCCTTTTGGAGCCAGGCCACCATTATTTTAAGGTGAATGTAACGTTACTTAGACTAGCCGCCGACAGAGAAAAGCAGGCAGGCGAGAACGGGAACAGGTAAGCGTCCTGTAGTGTCCCCTGGGTAATGCAGTTTAGTTAGGACCATTATGAACCGCCCAGAGAACCTGATATGGAGAGGGCAGAAAAGAGTAGGCTACCAGCAGCTTGTGAGAAGTGCCGGTGCGCAAGAAAAAGTCACGGCATGCCAAAGAGTAAAATGTAGAAGTGCTGGTACTGCGTACTGGTTAGTACCGGCTCATTTCGAGCACTGCTGCAGACACTACTGAAAAAACCTACTTCCTAATATGATTTATCTATATTTTAATTCATAGATAGACCTAGTATTGTACTAAAAAGACACAAAAATTGACTCAAAAATAAGCCTGTAAAGTAAAGAACTCTGTGGTAAATGTGCAAATCAGCATTATTTATCAGAAGTATCAGGTATCTATGAAGGGAATTCATTCAAAGTCTAATTTAAAATTAAATATATATTATGATCATTAGCATGCTGCTTTTGTGCATTCATTACTATTTCATTTAACAGTTAATTCAAAACTGTATACAGTTCATTTAAATGTATTCATCTGTCTCTGTCTCTGGTTGCAGAATACCTGTCGCCTCTTAATCTTCTTTTTTTTTTCCTAACGTTCTTCATTAGCGTCTCCTCGCCCACACACCAATGAGAATGTCATCAAGGTACTCATTCAAAGGCCAGTAATTAATATCAGGGGTGAGCTCAAACAGTCTCTCTTCTTGTCAACTTAATGAGTTTATAACAACGGTACCCTGCTGACCCACTGCGTCTGCGAAAACTTCACTAAAGTTCAGAGGCTTTCCCACTGAGCAGCGAATACTTCAGATGAATTCTTGATCTATTCCGGGGAAAGTTTTATTAAAAGATTCTCACAAAATAACCGCAATGTTATCCGGCAAGTACAGTAAAAACAAATGAGAAGAAGACACAAAGCTTTGCCTTTTCAGCACAGTTTCTGTCATTACATTTTCTACAAACATTCATGTTCACCTCAGGAACTGGCGAGCCCTGAACTTTTCATATAGTGCCATCGACTTTGTCCAGTTACTTGGTTTCTGACCAGATACCTGCAAAACCAATGACACTCCCATCCGCCTATTGTGTTTAGCGCAAATTAGCAAATCTTGGTATAAAACTAACATCCACTAAAAAAAATTGATTTTAAAAGCCTCAAAGAACTGTCAAAGACATTTTCTGCATATATTGTATGATGAGTTATTAGAATAAAATGGCAATTGGAATAAAATTAATTATTCGCTATAATAATAATTTTCCTATCTTACACTTCACCCAGGTTTCTGACCACCAGGGCTGTACTGGAGGGTGAACACCACAAGAATAAGATTTACCCACCTCTCAAATTCTGAAGCAGCATTGAGTTGCCA
>NTHP01000014.1:533207-555414 GCA_003416845.1 Oplegnathus fasciatus
GGTTGTATAATGCTGGCAGGAGTATTGAGACTTACACACAACACAAACTAATGCTCAAATTTCAGCTTGTATCAATCGTGTCTGGCATTGCCGAGTATAATCCCACACTACGGTTTACGGTGCTTTACCTGAGCCTAATTTGGAAGTTAGCAAACGTTAAGAAAAGACTTGGTCGAGCTGAATCTCCGAGGGATCCGTGACCATTAACTGCTACTCCTGTCGGCGGCAGAGCCAGAAGCTGTTGTGGCGGACCTGATGAAGCAGCTGTGTGTACTGAAGGAACCAGCCGTCAGAATCACACGGGCCTGGCTTCGACATCCCATCCTGGACTCCATCGTATCGCCAGGAACATAATCCTCCAGTCTAAATTGAGCCGCCTTTTTCGCTCCAGATGCAGCAGCCACGTCTTTTAGATTAGTGTTGTTTTAACTGTGCAGATTATCTACCTCGTCCTAGAGTTTCAAAGCACATTGGCATTGCATTGGAACCTACTCCAAATCCCCAAATGATTGACAGCTCTTTTAAAACACTGATGCCTGTCAAAGTGTTTAATTTGTTAAGGACTGCTCGTCGCTCTCGTCTTTCTTCACTGGTATTAAGATGCGGACGTAAAATCCACGAGACAAAACTGAACAAATCATGGCAACATTTCATCATCCTTCAGTGCAGAATCAGTACAGAAATTACAGATTTTCAAGCCCGTCATTAAGCTGACGACACACCTGATCAAACACCAGTTTTATACAAGGAATTACATAACTGTGTCACTCTATGTTCCTTTTAAATATCATATCCCTGACAGGATCAAGGACAGGGTAAGGCTCCAAAACACACTCAGTGACTATGGTTTCTCCGACTCTCACACAAGCAAAAAATGGGGGTTTTTGCCCTCCAGTATCTTTGCATAACAGAAACTCCACTCTGCTAGAATTAATCAGCGATTCCACTAACATCACTGCCCCCCTCCGAAAACATCAGGAAGCGCAGGAGGAACGTCTTGTCTTTCCAGTGCTCCAGTCTCATCATCACACAGCTGCTCTCATCTCTGAGGATATTACATCACAGATTAAAGCATCTGCACTCGTGCTTTCTCATCTTGATCTCCTTCTGTCTCATGCTTTATGTCTTTTCTCTGTACACACTTGTGAAAACACTCAAGGTAAAGTATTCACATACAGAGACATCCATTATCATTATAGTAAAATGATGTCCTCAGAGCTCTTTGACTTTTCCTGTCCTGAATATGTTTCGATCATCACGGCCTGACATTCACTACAGTCTAATCCTGTTAAGGTCAACATTTATTATTAATTCGAGGTTGGATCATTACTTTAAAGGTTAGTTGACTTTGTAGGGTCTGTGTTGTATAATGACATTCTTATCTTCAGCCATCTTCAGTTTTAAGATCACCAATATTACAACTAAATGGTCAGTAAAATGTCCCGGTGATCAAAGTCACTCAATAATAGATGAGGCAGTGATTCTTGTGTACTTTCTTTAAGTTTTTTCCCAATTTCAAGAATGAGAGCGGTCATAAGGAAGCGTAAGGCTGCACAAGGTTACGAGTATTTTATGTCCTTGTGATCCTTGCATATTCAAGAATAACAGAAAAACGGCAGGTAAAGTGATTAGACATAGATCACACTCAGTGTCAGAGATCTTTTTAGTATTAGACCGTTATCTGAGCCTTGCTTCAATGTTTTACTTACTTTTAAAATCATACATATGTTTTTGTCTGATGTTCATAGCTTTGAATTGAATCATCCTACAATGTTTGTTGCCTGGATGTTACTTATTTTTACATTTTTTTCACATAACTAAGCATATTTGTGCATCTTTGTTCACATTTTATAATCGGATTTCCATACTCTACCTGTTACAGCTTTGTCTTTAGTTTAGAGGCTTTGTCTGTCTTTGACTGCTTAAAGAAGACAAAAAACTCGCCTAGATCCTGAAAACTTCTAAAAACACAATAAAACACATTTATAAAGGCTCTGCTGCTTCATCACTGCTTCACGTCTGCAGCTGATAACAGAAGAAAATGACCCTTCACTCTTCTTCCTTCTTTATATAAAAATAATATTAAAGGTAGATTTAAAGTTTCTGGCTTCTGCTCCTAACTGATAACAGGAGACAAAGAGCTTTTGGATGAAATAGTACCCGCCACCCTCTCTCCTCTCTTCCATCTCTCTCACATTGTTATTAACTAATAAAGCTGGAGGGCCTTGAAAATCATCTTAATAATGGAGTGGAAAACTTTAAAAAAGTTTCAAAACTGTGATGAATAATAGAAGATAAAGAGCTCTGAAAAGTTTTTTGTCATTAGAGGAGATGAGAGGCTTCATGTTTGCTTTAGTGAATTTTAACCTCGAAAGAGAAATCTTCTGTTTGCTCACAGTTGTCACGGCGAAAAAACATTTTATTAGAGTATATAAATCTGTTTTAAGAGGTTTGAATGTGTTCATGATTTGGTAACATTTGTCAGAATAATTAAGATCCAAACCTCCAGCAACATGAACACTAAACCTGCTTTCTTGCTTACCTGCAATCAAAAGTTTGATTCGATTATATATAGAAAGGGAAATATTGTGCTCTAGAGAATGTTAAAGCTGCTCAATATTTTTAACAATTGATGAAATGTAAAATGTGAAAGGTGACACTCGTAGTGACAAACCCACAAAGAATTATCATCCCACTCTGCAGTCCCCCTCAGCTCTGCGGAGCTTTTTAGCTTTTTGTCCACACTGTAATTTTACTATGTTGGTCTATTCTGCACACACAACACCTGTTGCATGTTTGTCCGTCCAAGGAGAGGGATCTCTCCGCTGTTGCTCTCCCTGAGATTTCCTCCCATTTTTTTTCCATTTAAAAGGGTTTAAGGGTCTAAGGACAGCTCTGAAGTGAAAATTGATTCTGATAGCATCGTTTTCAGACGCAGCAGGCAGCTGTTTTCAGAAAAAAAGCTCTGATAAACCTACTGTACACCACCTGTCTAGCTCTAAACGGCAGACAGACTGATGCCTGAATGACATTTAATTTAATTCCAAAAGACATTCTTCATTTTATTTCATCTATGTTTTGATATAAGTTGATGAAAAATATTCAGTTTTCATACGTGTGAAATATCTTTGGGTTGTCCTCTTACATCACATATCAGAGGAAGCTAAGTTGAGACCCACCAAGTGATGAAAGCTTATAAAGAACCCAAAAGAGGAATGAAAATCAGAAGTGATGCCTTCAATCCTTTCATGTTAAAATGAAAGTCGCCATTAGGAGCGCCACACAGCACAGCACGAGTTCATAAACAGTAAAAAGGATAAAACTTCAGGCAGCAGCTGCCATAAAGTGAAAGTGGAAAGAAAGTAGATTCTGCTCTGCTCTCCTAAACTATTATTGGATCCATCAGTGTTAATGTTTTGATCTTGAGGGCTTGTTATAAAATAAAATTAAGTTATAATATTTGGTGTGTGTTATATTCACTGGAGGACACAGTGTTCTCAGAAAATTACTTTAAATCTTTGAAATAATGTACTAGAGTATAAGATAGCAGGCATTTTCCATTAAGAGAGGTATTGTGCTACAGTAGAAGGGAAAAGGACACTTTAGGGCCATTACAGCCATTGTTAAGGCTGCTGCACCATACGAGTGGTTTGATAGCAGGTGACTCATCATAGCTCCTGGGTAAAACCAAATATCTGCAAAACCCCCAAAAGTTGCAGTTTCATGGTTTTTACTTGAGAGCAGTGAAGTTCATAATGAAACCGTGACTTAAGTGTCGCATGATTATGAGCATTTTTGTTTAATGAGATGACTTTTATAATCTGTATCTCAGCCGCTTTCCTACTGCCACGAAACCACCTGAATGCACCATCGAGGAACACTCCCCTCTCTCATACACCACTTGTGAAATATCATATTTCTAATGTCAGATGTCTGCAAAATACATGTGCCTTTTTGTCGTTTATCACAAGTGAAACGATGCTCCACATGTCATAAATCATCATGTGCTTTTTTTAAGGGTTGGCGTTAACCACATAACGAGCAGACACAGTGTACCTGCGATGGATTACCTTTCTTTACCAGAGGACAAGACAACCTGCATGTAACAATTCAATGCAACAACCTGTTAGGCCAATTATGAATATAAATACCATTATAAATATAAAAACCAACTGCTGGTGGCAGAACACAATCTGAATGTGTGGACACTAACCAATTATTTGAATGACAGGATGTAAGGGGGAAGCCACAGTTAAGACATTAGCAGCTATGTGTATCCGAGGAGAAATGACGCAAATATGACCATTAACAGTATATTCGTGTGTTTGTTCCAGTCCATTAGCACGCCATTATCATTTCCTTCTTTATTTGCTATGTCTCTTTTTTTAGCAACACTCTGCTCCTCAGTTTTACAGTTGCAGTTTGCGTCAGTATCGACAATGCATTAAAAGGTGCCAATATAAGCCACGGGGAGAACAGCTGCATGAAATATTATAAGAAATGAGCACAGCTTGTATGTGTGTGTGTGTGTGTGTGTGTGTGTGTGTGCATGAAGCTTTAACTAGTCTTGCTAAAGGGAAAAATGAAAATACAACATATTTGCAGTGTATTTTTTCCTTGTAACTCTGTACCACTAAGACAACAACATCTTATTCTTAGAAGAAGCCTGTTTATTTCTTGTATTAGCACTCAGCATCCCTGCTGGCACTGTGGTAGCACAAACCGGAATCAGTAATGAGGAATAATTGTGAGCATAATTCCTACGAGAATACAGTAGGTTGGTTACTTCCAGCTATCCCACAAGCGCTTCTCATGACTCAGGCTACAGAAATACCAGAAAGCTTCACCACACCTGTTTCATGGCTCCCAGTGTTGTTTGCCATGAAACAAAATTAGCACCTCAAATTATCTCATTTGTTCCACATGGAAACTGAGCCAATTGTTCAGCCTGTTTCTGTTTGGTAATTATTAAACTTGATTCATGTCTGGATCTGAAAATGCGTGTGTGTGTGTGTGTGTCTACTGAAAATCATTAGATTATGGGGACAAAAAGCTGGCCCGCACCAGCTAAACCGTGAAATTTTAGGGTTAAGACTTGGTTTTTGGTTAAGATAAGGTTTAGGTTAGGGTAAGGGTAAGTCTTCAAGGAATGAATGTAAGAAAATGCTATGACAAAAACAAGTTTGCCAACACTGTCGACTGCATTGATGATGCATGATTCTGCAAAAACCAGCATTACGTTCAATGACAACGTTGTTTAAAAGTCAGTGGCAAGTCTTTCTATTTGCACTAAAGTAAGGTTAAAGTTATATTTTGTATGATTTTCATGAAATCTAACCCAATTTCTGATATTATATATGGTCTTACTGTTTTTCTGTAATAGCCATTCACTGTATTTACATTCAGTAATTATCTCTCTATATAGTAGCTTTTATTGGTAGTGGCAGAGTCCACCTGATTAATAGCGTTCAACTGGCGTGGCTTTTATTGGGAAACAGCCACAGGATCACGGATCAGTTTTATTTTTTGCAAGGAAGTAATGGAACTAGGAGAAGCAGACACAGAGATGAAGAGTTTCAGATGACAGGCTGCAAAGTAACAAACTCAAGGAGTGTTTGCCGTACTGTTGAACCGTACTTGTTGTCACCACGGTTACCACGGGGTTGTCGCCAAATCAACCAGGAATGAAATCTTAAGGACTACACCTTTTAAGGTTGCAGGATTGTGGTTATTTAAAAATATGCAGGTCTGTGATGGAAAGCAAACTTTGGTCTCCACCAGATGCTGCACTGAGTTCCAAAGCCCTCATTAAATTGCCTTCGAGACCACACAAGAAGCAAACCTCTGATGGTTTTTTGTGCAAGAGCCTTTTAATTTGGAATAGATTCATTAATGTGCTGTCTCTCAATATAGCCCCCCTCCATCCCCCCATTCATACAGACAGGTATCTCTGCTAATTGACCCACAATTGATTTTCAGTTGATGGATGAGCAGCTGCTGTGGGCCGAAGGTAGGCGGAAGGTTTGACATTGAATCAACATCATTTAGTGCTTCACTTGCAGGTTGCAGGGTGATTGGTGGGCTTCAAATGAAAATCACTGGGGTAACAACCATTCACTGAAATTAGCTGCTCCTCTGATGAAAAGACCTTGCTAAGAATAACAGGCTTCCCCCTCTTTATTGGAGAAGTGAACGAAGCATTGCTGCACTGATCTCTATGGGCAGAAAGTCTGTTGTACTTACAGCTCAGAAGCAGCTGGGGAAGGAGTGGAGGTGATGTTGCTGAGCCACCACGAAACCTAAGGGAGGATCTTGGGTGTACAAAGTGTCTGACTTTGAAGCTAAACACTGCAGTCCACATCCAGTCTCCTACTTACAGTGAACAATGGTTTCTTTTGACCATGACCATGATCTTTCTTTAACCCTAACCAAGTGGTTTTACCTGCCTAACCTTCTCAGCTGTTTTCAGATATTGTGGCTGATTAGACCTCTGCTCAGGTGGAACTACAGTATGCTAGGGCAACCCGCTCTCACCCAAAGGCATACAAATAACTCAGGTTTTACAATGTCATC
Source organism: Oplegnathus fasciatus (assembly GCA_003416845.1). NCBI lineage: Eukaryota > Metazoa > Chordata > Actinopteri > Centrarchiformes > Oplegnathidae > Oplegnathus > Oplegnathus fasciatus. Next base: position 539,781 of record NTHP01000014.1, read on the forward strand.
TGACACCATGATCAGGTGGCGCAGTATAAAGAGCGACAAAGTCGCGAATAATGGAGGTTGGGGTGGGTGAATGGGTCAAACAAACAGAGGACTTTCACCCAGGAGACTGCAGTTTGTGTCCCGTTTGAACCAAAAGTCAACGTTGGCTTTTTGGCGTTACGTAACTTATGTAACTAACGAAATTTCTGTTATGTACATTAGTTTACTGACGTAAGTAACGTTGTTATTTAAACCCAAACCATGATGTTTTCCTAAACCTAACGAAGTAGCTTTCGTGCCTAAACACGTGGTATTTGGACGCATCCGCTCTCCACAGAAGTGAATGGTAAGGATTGGCGTATCACCTGCACGCAAAAGTTGACTTTGGCGTATGCACTGCAAGCTATTTCAAAGCGTAAAAGTTGTGTTATTTGTACGCATATTGAAGAGACCGGGTTGGCTAGGGACTACGTCACGTCAGCAGACTCCATCCACGCCTAATGATAGAGGTGTAATTTGTCTCTCGTTTCAGTTATTCTTAAAACAAGATTTTCACGCCACCAGGTGCATCAAATGCTGTAGAAGGTGGTGTTTATATAGCCTCTCATGTGTTAGCATACATTCGGGTCACAGAGGTAACCATCAGTTTCTCTAGAAGTCTTTTAAATAACCTCAGGCCCATGCGTTTCTTAGGAACTCTCCAGACTTGTCATCCAGTCACCTGACTCCTACATCCACCTACTCACCTGTTCCTCATTCGCCAGTTACCACCCTTTGTACCTGCCTATCTCCACCTCTCCAGGCCAGATCGTCACCTCATGCCGGTCCATTCCTTAATCTTCAGTCAATCATCAGTCAGCTAGCTAGTTCTACCTAAAATGTTGATCAGACCGCTATAATAACAGGGAGATTTGAATTCCCAAAATATCATGCACTGATTGTCCTTGTCATGTTTTTTACAGACCTAGGCCCATTTCCCAAAAGCATCTCAAGGCTAAGGGTATCTTAGGCCATAGACTTACCATGGGACTTAAATCATCTTAACCTTGATGCTGTAGGGAAACGAGGCCCAGATCTTTTTTAAAATATTCGAAAAACTAGCCAAATCTGGTTATAATTGTGCTTTTAAGCTATAGGGTATTGTTTTATAATGTCATCAAAAAGATTCATGCACATATTTATATTGCGTATTTGCCCAAAATGCTTTGGAACATGACCATGTTGCTTAGAATATTTTCTAACGTTTTGTTTTTTCATCACTTTTGTTTCAGTTGTAATTCTGTGTTGTTAAACTAACTTAGAAATTCAGCCGAGCAACAGGCCAGGTGATTAATGAAAACATTAGCAGCAATCACTTAAAAACACATTGCACTCAAGTAAAGCTTCAAAGTTTTAAAGCAAAGTTTCTCCTCTTATGGTGACTAACATAAGGTTCAACACAATGAATGTTTAATCCTCGGTTCTTTAAAGTCATGGTAGAATATCGGAAGGCTCTGAAAAGTAGAAACGAGACCGGAGAGATGAGACCTCCCTCTCTCTTTTATTCTGTCCCTCTCCTTTCTCAATTCTTTTTTTGATTAGGATCCAGGAGCACGCCTTCCACCTGGACCCCTCCGTGCTGACACTGATGATAAACATGTCGTGAGCTTTGTACTGTAATCAGTATCCTGTTGATGAATGAGGTCCAGCTGTGAACAAAAGCCAGCCTCTCCTTTTAATAAGCTGTCACAGCTCAATATGGAACTACTCGATAACAGCAGGAATAATACATGTGAATGTTGCTCTAATAAATCTGTGGGTGGGGGGCAGACTGTCTGCTGTGAGAAAAACGAGTTATGGAAAATGTAAGAATGTCTCTCTTTTTGGGCTATTTCACTTAAATAGTTATTGGCTGATATGTTTAATGGTGATCGTAAGAACTTCTTTGCTGTTAAGAGGAGAGTCTTGCATTAGAAATGTGCATATGTTTGTTGTCTTTTTTGAAGTATCTCTCAAAAATACTGAAGGTGCAAAGGTGCAAATTTTGTTTCCTCTTATGCTTCGCCAACCACTGATTTTCATTTCTTACCATCAGCCATCTTCAGAAGAGCAGGTGTCAGTTTTAAGCCAAACCTGAGATTCCTCGATGGCTCAAGAAGAAGTCCCCCCCCTTCGCCAGCCCCAGAAACCTGGATAAGACATATACATGCAACAGTATCCCAGTTTCTTTCAGTGTACTTCAGCTAGCAAGGGCTTATCCAGGTTTCTGAAAACGGGTTTACATGCACAAAGACAAAAACGGGATACTCATGTCCATGTAAACATGACTGCACATGTGTGTCCTTGTACTCGTACTGGTAAAACTTGTAACACCAACAATACAGTGACCCACTCATCAAAAGCAATCCTCTACAACACCACTAGTGGTCAAAGACTCCAGGGGATAGCTTTAAAGGTGTGTTCAAACAGAAAGCAAAGCAGATTTTAGACGCAGGTGAGTTTCTGTGTTTGTGAGTCAGTTACAGTTCCATGAGAACTAAATACTACACAAAAAACTTAAAATAACAAGGAAAGAGAGACAAGTAGAAACGGAGACAGAGATAAACAGACAAGGGAATTGGACAAGAGGGTCAAGTCGGAAATCTAGCATGTGGAGCAGGTTGATTAGAGCCAGACAAGCTTGAAGAAACAGTTTCCTTCCGATACTTTCGCTCCCTCTTGATGCACCCTTTAATAAACTCTGACAGACTCTGAAAACACGAACATGCTGGCCTACACCAACACTGAAAATCAGTGTAAACATAGCAACTTAATGAAAGACATACAGTATATGCACACATTAATCTTCACTTTAGCTGATGTTATTGTTATTATTTACTGTTATTTTGTTAAATTAACAGGGTACACACATTCTTTCTCCTTTTTTATAAATCTCTTAAAAATCATTGTGTCAAACTTCGCCTCTCACACGGAGGTCTGGAGCTTATCAAACTTTTTCTGCAGACTGCAACAGTGCTGGGCTTGGAAACGGTGCTTTCAGGTGTGCTGCTCCATCAGTTATATTGGACATGATTTATTTCACCTCAATTACTACCACGCCCATAGGCTATAGAAGAAAAACATTTAAAAAAAAAAAAAGGAAAAAATAATCAGCAAAGCAGAATTCCAGCTTCCAGAAATAATTTTGAGTTTTGTTCATTTTGAGAGTGTAGGTGCATTTAGATCACCGGTCTTCACAATCTTTTTTTGCCACAAGCCTCCCACAACCACAATATTTTGATAAATCTCCTTATTTGATAAGTAAGAGTTGGAACAGGTTTGTTCAGCAACATGATTAATAGATATCATAGATATGTTTTTATCATAATTGTTGTCAAGACCTTGCAGATAAGGCAGGTGTTTACTCTTGACATGAATGTGTCTTTATTCCACTGTGTAAATGTATTGCGTGTTTTATTCATCAGAAGATTCCTATTATTTACGCTGTGTGTATTTTCTCTCTCGCGAGATAATTGAATACATTCATGTAAGACAGAGTGGAAATTTCTCAGATAGTTTTTTTTACTACTTTTTCTCTACTTTTCCTGCCTTGACGCTTGTTTCTCACAGTACCATACCAAGCCTTGCAGTTTGTATAGTCTGCATGTATGGTATGTCAGTTTTATTATCTACATATAGCTTATTTCTCCTCTCAAAAGTTTGAGTTTGACAAATTGTTCTGATTTGTGTGTTTGACACTTTAAGATGTCTCCTTGACTGAGTACATCAAGGTTTTTGCAGCAGATGGCTGATTAACAAAGGTAAGGTGAAATACCAATAAATCTCCTTAAAACTGCTGTGGGCTGACAGGCTTCAGCAGGCTGCTGAAAACTGCCGATGTTCTTCAAATGACCCAGCGGAACCCAGTTAAACTTGAAGGACTTTATGTGAACTATGTAAAATTGGTTTCACTGCAGTCAAACATCAGGGGTCATATTCAGTTTGAGGAAAGTTCAAGGAAAGATCGAATCTCTTGTACTACTACACCGTCACATCAATCTGAGATGTGCGGTGCTTTCCAGAATCTGTTTTATGATGAAGTGAAGTTTTTTTTTTGGTCTCCTGCACTTCCCAGAAATGTTTCAACAATTCCCAGAGCCGAGCTGAGCCTTTCCTGTCAGCAAGACGTGATTACACCTTAAGCTTTAAAATAAATCTTCCTGCGCCTGCATTGTATTCAAAGCCCTCACACTTTTTCAGTTTGCTTCTTCACAAGTGAAATGTTTAACTTGGGCAACCCTTCCAAAATTATGGCCTAATAAGGGGTAATCATAACACAGACAGGTGGTGTAACAGCCTGACAGGGAAGAAAAGTAGCTACTGTATTCTGACATTAAATAATCTATCCAGCAGCCTTGGACTGTCAGATGAGATTCTGACTTATTTGACATACAAGTGAACTCACATAAATCACTTATACAAAACATGTGACCTTGAATTAATATGTTAAACAGACACTGCAGATTATGTTCATGTGGTGTTTGATGAAGGTCAGACCAACTCAATTAATTTGGCTTCCAGTTAAACTCAAGATAATGACTAGCGCAGCTCCTTTATTTACATTTGCCTGTGGGGAGTGTGTGTTTGTGTATGTCTGTGCAATTGTCTGCCCTCGTGTTCAATACTTGTGTTCTTTCTGCTGTGTTTGCCTGCATTACCACAGGTGGGTTTGTGTAAGAATTTACATGTTTGCCCATAAATCCTTTTGTGCACACATCATCATGTATCATGTCATGTCTGTGTGTACGAGGACAGTGCAAATTAAGCCCTCCTCACCCCTGCAGACGCTGTTCGCTACATCTCCTCTGCTGTAAACAAAGATCAAGGCACTCAATTATTCGCCTCCCTGCCTCGAGGCCTGCACGATCAATGCTTGTGATTAACATGTTGCAGCTCTTGGGATAAATTAGAACAACACTCAGAGTCGTGTGACAAGTGGGAAGCTGTTAACACCAATGGTTTTTGGAGACGTTTATATAAAGCTGCAGTGCTTTCGGACGGAACAACAAATAAATCACTGAACTCCGGCAGGGCAGTTGCAATCACAATTCAATGTATCATATTTAGAAAAAGAGAGTCACAAGAGTAAAGAAAATGTAAAGTCAAATAAATAAGCTCTGTCCAAATAAATAAGTCTGTACACAAGACAAATTCTCTACATAAGCTTGTAATCTTTTGCCGTGGAGGCACTGAGGCGTATGTACATGAGCTGGCAGATCAATGAGAACTATTTTTGGATCAAGCTGCTTTGTCATGTGAACATTAGACTTCTATATATTTCACAGAAAACAGATGCTGTTTGATCCCTCGCTTTATATTTTGTTGTAAATGCCCTTGATGATTAAAAGCAGTGCAGTGCCACTAATTGCGGCACTAATTGTTTGGGGTGTGGCTCAGAGAGCACATGATAATAATTGTCTATTTGCACCCGGGTACAAATATACACATGGCAGCTATTCGGCTATTTGCACCCACCTCCATCACCCGTCATGGTGGTTGATTGGATCAAACACAGGACTTTCACACAGGAGACTGGGATTTGCATCCCATAGGGGGCAAAGTTTGACTTACTATTTTGGACTTTGTTGACTTATTATTTTCAGTTTTCAGTCGCAGTTTGGTTAGGTTTAGGCAACAAAACTACTTGGTTAGGTTTAGGAAAAGATCATAGTTTGGGTTAAGATAGACCCTTTCACAATGTTAACCACATGTTAGAAAGCCTTCTATCTCATGTGTGCCCGGGTGCAAATAGCATTGTTTGGCTGGGCAAATAGTCACATTGCCTATTCCACCCCAGGTGCAAATAGCATTGTTGGATACGGACACCCGGGTGCCAATAGCATCTGCACATGCTATATCCACCCGGGTGTAAATAGCCACATTGGCTATTCCACCCCAGGTGCAGATAGCATTGTTGGCTACTGACTCCCGGTTGCAAATAGCATCTGCCTAATAATTATTACTTAGATAATACTACAAACTCAGATTTTACTTGATAAAACACTGAACTATTGAATCGGTTATTAAGATTTGCATTAGATATGATTAATTCATTTTGGATTTTATGACAAGGCCAAGAGTCTGTAACCATGCTAACAGCTCTATAAGTTAGTCACAGCAGTGCTTTGGGCTAAATGCTAACGTCATCATACTAATGTGCTCACAGTGAGAATACTAACATGTTGAAGCGTAAAACGTTTACCCTATTGATCCTCAGAATGAGGATCCTTAACCTTTCATTGAGCACCATCATCAGCTTAAGATTTCAAAGCGATTACAATTCATCCTGAAGGGAGCATTAATCCATCCAATAGTTGTCAAGATTTCCACTAAAAGCCAAAAGTGTCAACCTGCTGAAGGTACGAGAGGTGAAGTCAGGAGATTTCCAAAATCTGTAGGATTCATATTGGGCTATATAAATAAAACAAATTGACTTCGTAGTGGGGGATTAACAGTTAACTTTAAGGCTTGAACAAGACTTTATACTGCAAGATACCGCAGGTTGGTATGAACAAAACAACAAATCATTCATCCACTGAACTCTCTGGCTTCAGGGTTCACCCCTTTTAACCCTTATAGAAGTATTAATCAAGCTTTTGATTATGGCAAATGGCAGATCTAGCAGGCAGCACAGCAATCAATTTACAAGTCAATCTTACCAGAGTCCAAATAGTCATCAACTGTCCTTCCAAAGGTGAATCTTAATATTTAAACACTTACTTCTAGTTCAATAGTAGAAGTAGGTATTTTATCATCTCATAAACCTGATGAACTCTGAAGAAGGTTACCTTGCTCTCCGCTCTGCCCTTTCAGGTTTAATCATTTGAATTATTGGAATTCTGAATCAGTAGTTGTCAATTATTGCCCGCTGAAGGCCATGTTAATGTTTTTTTTCTGACAAGCAACCAAAACACACAAATCCATCTGAGTATTTGTATAGTTATTCAATGTAGTTATTGATGCTACCACCCACAGGCAGGTGAGAGGTCAGCTGCAGAGGTGTTAACGACTTCCTCACTCAAGGACACTTCATTTTCATTTGTTATTGGTGACGAACTACGCGCTATTTTTCATTCCAGTATGTTTTCTTCTTCCCAAGGATAACGGGACAAATATAGACAACCTGTTATGACTGAGACATACTGTATGTACACAACAAGTCAACACACATGTCCTTTCATCCTTGTCCTGTGTGTGATCAGTGTTGTCAAAGTCCCCCACCACACAAACATGTGTTTTGCTTATTATCGCTTCGCTTGTATGTTTGACCTTCACTGTGCAGAATGGTGTATATGCAGAGTTTGACAAAATAAGGCTATTTTCACATTTTTGTTTCTATATGCAATTTACTCATGTGTGATGTTGGAACTTGAAGCCTCCATCGCACTGAGAATGGAATATTCACATTAACAGGCTGCATCCAGCTCTAAACTTTAGGAAAATAAGCAGATCTCTTGCTTTCATCATGTGGCCACTTGGCCTAATAGCAGCCTAAATTTGACTTGTTTGACTGTCTCGTCCTGGACTCACAATTAATAACACACAGCATCAGCCAAAGTTTAGCTGACTCTGTTAATCCACTCCCCCAAGAGCTAGTCAACTCTGGCAGCCGTATGTGGGCAAGAGCCGGCTGATATTTAGTATTCTGTTACCAGAGTGCATTAGCACATGCAGACTCAACTGGTTACTTGTTGTCCCAGTGATCCATCTCTGAACAGACAAATATGACAAAACGTTCTGTGTCTCCACAAAATGCAGCAGCTTGAATGAAAATACCTCCTCAATTGGCTCAAAGGTAATCAATTAAAGCTAAACGTAGACGGTTCATCATCATTATATCGGTATGGCTGCATCCTCACCCTTGTTGCTCTCATCCCCAGAGTGCTCTGCCACACCATAATTTGAACATTACAGCATGAAAATTAAAATGGAGATAAAGCGCAACAGTGAGAGAGGCTCAATAGCATATGCGGCTCCATTTCAACTCTGTAATTGTCATTTCAGAGCTGCTGCCATGGGTTGAGGTGAACTCCAACCACAGAGTGAAACCTTCGACCTACATTTCAATGCTGAGTAAAGACATAATTGCAGCTGTCATCAGTGATCCTGTCTCAGTGAAAGACAGTGATGCCCCAAGTGTTGTCATGGCTTGAAATGATCCACACACAAAAGAATAGTCTGCGAGCCAGCTAAGGCTTTTTTATTTATTTTCTGAAATGATTGGATAGATGAGATCTGCCTTGAAAGCTGTGCTTCTTGTAAATGGAATATCAGGAAATTCAGAATGTACAGATTGTAAAAATATCAAACATAAAATAAACCATAGTTGTGAGGGTGGACTAGTGAGGGAATTATTCATAATCAAAAAATCCCAGATTTTGCCCCCTGATTATTTGTATAGCAATGGAAATGTATAAGAAAATTAAAATATATATATATATATTAAGATTAAACAGTGTTGGAGTATTAATTTTAGAAATTCTAGGCAAAAAAACAAAGTATTAAATTAAAACAAATTAAAACTTTGACCAAATGATGGCGATATATGAAAAGTCAAGGGATGACCAAAGTCGTGAAACCAAACCTTGTGCCAATCCAACCACTATATGGAAATATTTCACTGGATAAGTGAAAGTTTGACCTGCTGGTGGTGTTATATGAAAAGTCACAGGATCACGGATCATCGTGTCATTAGGGTTCATCCTCTGGGGACCAGGGATATCTGTAACAAATGTAATGGCAATTCTTCCAATGTTGTCAAGATATTTTACTAAAAACCAAAAATATGAACTTCATCGTGGCACTGGGTAACAGTCAGGGGATCAACAGTCATTAGGATTCTTCCTCTAAGAATATCTGTACAAAATTTCATGGTAATCTATACAATAGTCGACATATTTCAGTCTGGACCAAAGTGGTGGACAGACTGACAGACCGAGGTTTTAAATGTGACACTGTCTTTGCTGATCTGATAATTTGGGGGTTGTTCCAAAGTGTGAGAGCAAAGCAGATCAGATAAATTCTGGCAGCTTTTAGTTTTGGTTTTATGTGGTTAAAAGATCAAAGATGAAGGAGCCAAAATAAGGTAAATGTTTGAAGTATCCAGATAATGCAATATAACATATCTCTTTAAACAATTTGATTTGGTTGAGTGACTATTCAAATTTTCTTCTGGCCCCGGGGAGAATTTTTCACTAGAGAAGATTATTTTTCCATGCTCAATGCTTGAATTTACAAATTAGCACCCTGTAGGTAGGATCAGATTTTGAGCAAAATTGTAACTAAATTTAGTCCAAATATAGTTAACCTTCTTTAACAGGTGCTCCTGTGCTCCATGAATTGAAGTGTTTCTCTCTTCGTTAATCCTATGTCCAACGGTAAACAGTGCTTAAAAGTTAAAAAATAACTGCTCATTTATATGCTTTGAGTTTGAGTTGAGTTTGGCTACTTGTGCTCCCACTGATCCATCTCTGAACAGACAAATGTAAGGGCATAATTACAGCTGTCATCAGAAATGTCAGTGAAAGACAGTGATGCGTAGATGAGTGTTTAATGGCGTTTGAGTTTGAGATCTCTTTTACCAAAGAAGGTGAACATACAGAGAAAACATAAAAAATTTAAAAACCCAAATTTGGACTTTTTCTTATTCTATTTACTTCCTACATTACTTCTTAACCTATTTCTCTCCTTCATCCTACTTTTTTCCTTCTTTCTGACCATATTTCTTTACTACTTTCCTACTTCTTTCTTTTCCTCATTGCTTCCCTTCTTTGCTTCATTTCTGTCTTTGCTCATCTGAAAGTATAAAATGACCCAAACCAGGTGATAAGTGGTTTTCAGAAATGTGTACATCGAGGGCTTCTGCACAACTGTAAATCATTTTGTATTTAAAGCAGCTCTATGGAACTTTTCATTTTGTGTTGATTTTGGCGGTCTCTGTGGACAAAGGCGGTAGTGTTTCACCTAACGTTAGGTTACATGTTCCCTCCATGTCACTCCCCGCTGCAAGGAGACTACTTCCCCGGGAGGAGAGCGGGCAGCAGCTCCGGAGACGGACCTTCAGTTAGCGGCTGAAGCAACTCGAATTCAGCCAGAGCGAACCCCAGCACTGTGTCATCTGAAAGCGCGGAAAAATCCGACCCGGTGGCAGGCATTAAGAATAACTATTAGAAATGAATAGAAATAGCCAATCTTCTTGCTGTTAGTCTTGTTTGCTTATGGAGGTCATATAGAGGCATCAGTATTAAATTGATAATCTCATAACCACTTAAAAACTCCATAGAGTGCTTTTCAAGCAGCTGGCAGTTTCCCCTGAGTTTCTGCTTCCAGCTGAACTCGTCGATAAGAAATGGGTGTGAAATGCTTTGTACAAGTGATCGATTTCACCCCTGTACAAGTAATGTAAGAAGAAATAAATATTTCAAAAATCAATGGACCTGTGGTGGAGACTCGTACCTTGTTTTTCTCATTTTTATCTGGGCTGCTCTGACCAGTCAATATTACTTCATCAGTAATCTTCTCTCAGATCTTTGTCGGCTTCTCTAATAATATCAGCTTTCACAGGATTTGAAATGTGCTTTTAAAAGACTAGATCAACTAATTGCAGACGTGTTACAGGACTCCAGGCCTGACACAGATGAGGTCTGACAACACAAGAGGTGAGATTTAGAATATGTTTTGATTGATATCAAATCAGCACTCGGGCATTGCATTAAATCTAACTGCCAGTTGGTCAGAACCGCCCGACATGCCAGAAATATCACTCTGCCTGTATTAAATCGGGAAGATGACACAGCAGAATCGCCCTGAATGCCACAAATATAATTTTTCCCTTTTGCAAACTGACGTCTGACCAAACAGAGTCGCCCTGCATCCTAGAAACATTTAGCTGCCTCTTGCACCAGGCAGAATTGTCTTGTATGCTAAAAATGTCACCCTGCCTCCTTCAAATCTAACTACAGAGTAGTCAAACCCCCAAGAAATATCAACCTGTCCATCCTCTGCATGTCATAAATACTGCTGTGCTTTTTGTCCAAAATCCACACAAAAGTTTATAAGCCCTACTCATACAGGACCAGTATTACCACAATACTCTGGTACATAATTTGCATTTGAACTTTTACTTTAGAGACTACAAGACACGGTAAACTTTAGATTTGGTTTTGGGAGTTAAGGATTCTTCATTTCTTCTGACTAAATAGATAGTGTTCTTTTTCTTCCCTTCTACTCAGATACCTCAGAGATGTATAATTTCTTTAAGCTAAAAGTGATAGATGAGACAGACAGTGCATAGAGAAAAGAAGGGAGGTGAAATGCGCTGCACTGAAAGTCACAAACCCGACCCAAACTCATCCCGGTGGGACACGGCTTCAAAGGACCCCGAGGCTCTAATTGAAACTCGTCACATAGCAGACTTCAAATAGCAGACTGAGGGAGGAGATGTTTGAGGCCTGAGGTTGATGAAGATCAGAGATTCTTGATTATTTTCACCCGAAAGAACATCTCCTCAGGTCTCCATCGCACTCATGATCGCACACACATTTCCTAGTTCTCTGTTCAACAATGTTCAAATTTAACCTATTCAAGAGCTCTCTTCAAAATGTGGGTGAGAATGGGAAGTATCAGTACTTCCAAAATCTCCCCAAAAGTGAACGATCATTTAATCCAGAGTTTTTTGCGCAAGACTGATTACCTTCCTTTTGGCAGACAGTCTTAACCTCATCAGAGATGGTAGCTGATGTGAAATTACCACATCTTTCCTCAGTGCCTGAAGAATTCATGTGATTCTGAACAGTGGCTCTTCAAAGAGTCTCGCATCTATCAGAAGTTCAGTTAGATCATGCTGTGAGAACTTTTAATGGCTTTAAGGACGTCCTGTCGAGCAACGACTATGAATAATGTATCAAACTTATGTGACACAGAAAGACTGAACTTCTGCTCTAAAGAGATGAAGGGTTTAACATTGAAAGAGGAACTCCACACTAAATTATTCTTTTTGCGCTGTACACATAATCACATAGATTATTGTAGTCATATGAAGTTAATACAGGTGATTTTTTCCAACAATACACATAAAAACAGCTTTTTCTTTTCAAAATTAACTTGTATGTGTCTGCTTGGGTTTGAAAATTCAGTTCAGCCGAATTCTGTCGCCCCTCCCTAACCATGACGAAATAGGCAAGACTCTGAGGTCCCAACACATGGACCTGCCGATGACTGGGCTGTATTCAGAGCTTAAAAAGATATGTAGGGCTGACAAACTTTATAAATGTTAACTACAATAAACAGCAGGGCTACAGGTATGTACTGACACTCCCCCACAGACACACACACAGCAGGAAAGCCTGTCGTAGTGGAGCCGCTAGCCGAGCTACAACACAGGTACCCACATGGTCACTCTCTGAAAGGGACCATAAATGTGCTTCTTGTGACTGTGCTGCTCATGGCTGGTTAGCTCTGACTACCAGCTCTACGTCACTGTCCATGTCCACGTGTCCCCTGACCCCCCGCGTCACACACCATGTAGCCATGAGGCCACACCTCCCACAGTTACTGCTCCCTCACTGCTCTGTTGCATTTTTTGAATATGCTGGAAGGTGTAGTTGGCCAGAAACATGAATTCAGGATTTTTTTGTGGTAGATAATAAGTGTTTCCTTCGTATTCATGGCCTGAAATTTACTTTATTATTCAATAAATTATTATGTTAGAGTCAGAGGAATGTTTCCATCTGTTTTTAAGTTGGAATGGCCTTTGTATCATTTATTACTGCATTCAAAGCTCCCATTTGTTCAATATTCACCTCTACATTATCAACCTACCACCAGGTGAGCTGCGGTACATCTCCAGTCAGCTGGATCTTAAAGCAGCTCTGTGGAACTTTTCATATTGTGTTGATTTTGCCGGTCCCTGTGGACAAAGGCGGTAGTGTTTCACCTAACGTTAGGTTTCATGCTCCCTCTGTTTCACTCCCCGCTGCAAGGAGACTACTTCCCCGGGAGGAGAGCGGGCGGCAGCTCCGGAGACGGACCTTCAGTTAGCGGCTGAAGCAACTGTTTCATAACCAGTTAAAAAGTGCTTTTAAGGTGAGAAATACCTAATTAATTAATGTGTTCTGACTGGAGTCAAGAATTTACTCTATATCATTTATAGCAACAAGGGGTGTGTATTAGGTGGGGCAAAGAGTCGATACAACGATATATCGTCACCTTTATTCACGTGATGCAGAATCGATACGCTTGCGTCAAGTATCAATGTTTGTTTATTTCATTTACAAACGATGTAGCCTGATATTTTTTCCGCATTTTGCCCGTTGACATTACCTCACTAGACTGTCATTACTTCATGTCTCCTAGAGAGGGCGCCGATCACAATGAGAACACCAATCAGCTGCTTTCATTAACAAGAAGTAAACTCACACAACATGGCGGCGGCGGTGGAGAAGAAGGTGATGGGGTCAAAAGTCTGAGAACATTTACAGTAAGTTTCTACCACCATGTTTCCGCTGGTAACGTCAAAAAAGAAATCACAAAAGAGAACAAAACATTCTGCTATCAGTCATCTGATCCACTTCGTCAATGCATACACGGGTGTTGTTGCTGCGCGCGTTGTTAATATGTTACATATAAGGGACGGCATGACCTCGCCCCCAGTTACATTTCTGATCTCCTCGTTCTTCATTCCACGTCTCGACCACTCCGATCCTCAAATCTCGGCCTTTTACCCATCCCCTGCTCTAACTGCCACACAAAAGGTGATCGCACCTTTGCTGTCTTAGCCCCAACCCTCTGGGATCATCTTCCCCAGTCGATCAGATTTACTGAATCTTTTGGACTCTTTTAAGCAGCTTCTAAAAACTCATCTTTAAAGGCAAGCCTTTTTATAGATTCTCCATCCCCGTCTTGTGTTTTGGTTCGTTAGTTTGGTCTGTCCCTCATTGTGTTGTGTTTGTGTTTGTATTCCCTTTTTCTTTTCTTGTCTTTTCTTTTTCTTTCATTATTTATACACTTAAATTTTTCATGCATGTGTTTGTGAAGCACTTTGTAAATGTGTGCTTTAAAAAGTTCTATATAAATAAAGTTTTACTTACTTACTTACTTGCCTTTCCAGATCCGCGGCTCCGAATCGTAGTTGGGAGAACTATTTTATTTAAGAAGGGACAATGCACATTAACATGAGCACTTAGGTTTAGCCACACAAGCTCATTTCTCATCTGCAGTCCCTGATCCAAATGTTGGGTGTAATCTTCCATTGCATTGTTAAAAAAAAAACTGTGTACACACACATCTGCGTATGTACAGTACATTAGGTCAAAACTAAACAAAGCAAACAAACAAAGCATAGATTGGTGCGACGTGGAGCGAGCACAGAGCTCGCATAACATTAGTTGGACGGAAGCGCACACACACACACACACATAAACAGAAATGATGATGGACATTTTCAAGTATACATGCTTGAGCACACACGAAAACACACTTGCGCTCACAATCATCAAAGGTTATTGTTTTTTTATTTATATAAGCTGCAGCCCTTGATATTCAAATGCTGAAGAGTTAGAGGCCCTACAGTCGAGTCTGCACTGATCACACAATGATCAAATACTTCATAAACACTCACACTCAGCATCAGGAGGGTTTATGAAAGAGAGAGAGGGGGTCTCTGAAAGCCTAACACTTGAACTTGAAAGAGAGATGATGGAAAGAGAGAGAAAGAGTGTGATGGAGTAAAAGATGGAAAGAGGCTGTGAAATAAACTGCATCCTTCTGTATTCCTCGTTTTCTTCAGGTGTTTATTTAAGGTGGTTTGCACCTTCGCTAACACAATAAACTGCTGCTGTTTACTGTAATACTTCTGTCACTTACTTGTAGGCCTCTTTGGTAATTTGCATTTATATAGCACTTTTCTACCTTACCAGGCAAAGTGTGAAACACGGACGGGTGACAAATTAAAGGAAAACCCTGAATAAATGAGTGGAGAATCAATCAAGATGGCAAGAGGAAAAGATCTAAATGACTTTGAAAGAGGGTTCATTTAAGGGGCGTGGATGGCTTCAGGAGCTTCAGTCACAAAGACTGCTCAGCTGGCTCGTGTTTCAATAGGAGCAGCGACTAAAGTGACATCTGCATTTAGATCTGCGGGAAAGACTTCAGTAAATAGGATCGGAAATTGTGGTCGACAGCGCATTTTGATGACCGCGATGCTCGTGCATTAGTGCGATATGTGAGGAAAAACAGAAGAACAGTCCGTCGGCAGTTACNNTAGAGAGGGATATTGTAGCAGGGTTGCAGTGCATAAACCCCTCATTACAAAGATGAAGCACATTTGAGAGTACAGTGGTGCAAAAACCAACCCGGCACTGGTCTGCAGAGATGTGGAAAAAAGTGATATGGTCAGATGAGTCATCCTTCACTATATTCTCCACAAGTGGGCGAGAATGCTTGTCCCCTTAGAGGGAAGGGTCACTGCAAATCAATACAAAGTTGTTCTGAGTGATCACCTTTATCCTATGATGAAACATTTCTATCCTGATGGGAGTGGGCTCTTCCAGGATGACGGTGCCCCCATCCACAGGGCACGAGGGGTCACTGAATGGTTTGATGAGTATGAAAATGATGTGAATCATATGCTATGGCCTTC
>NTHP01000014.1:572115-598961 GCA_003416845.1 Oplegnathus fasciatus
TTTACTAAAACAACACAAACATGCCCAATGAAGCATTTTAAAGGTTGCAAATGTAAATACAGTTTGCATATGTGAACATATAAAGGTAAAATTGAGATAAAATGAAGCTATATACAAGTATTCACAACAAAAAGCAGGAGTAGCCATAGGTGTTTTTTTCTTTTTAGCTTTGCCACTCTTCAGAACAGTTTATATACACAGTTAGACAGAGAGCTACATTACAGATCTTGCATTCCCAGAGTGTGAGTGGTTCCTAAATAATGCAAATATAACATATAGAAAGGTAAAATTGAGATAAAATCAAACTATATACAGCTATTTACAACAAAAAGCAGGTGTGGTTATAGGCGTTTTTGGATGTTCAGTTGCCAGATTCAATTTTAATATTTCTGGCCCAACCCTGCTTGCGAGCTCACCAGGAAATGGAGTTTTGAATTTGAACCGTGTATAAAATTCTGAGAGAGTCTGTGTGTGAACGTATGAATGGGTGTGCTTACCTGCGTCCTCCTCCCTGACGGGGTCGAGAATCACTCGGTCCAGCAGAGGAGCATCCCAGCGAGTAAACAGAGAGTCGTCAGAGCTGATGATTCCTCGGGCGTAACGCCACGACACCCTGTGTCAAAAGAGAAAACATCACACTGAACACTGTCTGACAAAGAGCTGCAACAATTACAGGTTGTTCTACCTGAAAAGGAAATTAACTCTTTAACATGTGACACTCTACCCTGACAGAATCGTCAGAAACAAGTCATGGTTCGAATCATTTACATGCCATCTTTAAACAGCAGAATCCGACTTTTTAACAATTGCGACAACAAAAATAAAGGTTGCATCATCAGTCTGTGTCTGTAACCTTGTTGGGCTACAAAAATATGCATTTTACTTGCATATAAATATCAGCCCAGTTATTCCAGTAATGCTGGACTATCAACTGGTCAAAATGGGCTACTGTCCTGGGGCCCCAGACTGTCCTGGGGCACCAAAGGGTCCAGGTTCACTGGCAATTACTTTGTGGTAATTTGATGAATTGATTAATATAAACTGAAATGTTTAAGTCCTGAAGACTAATTTCATACCAGTCACTTCCCTCTAATTCAAGCCTGTTTCACCGCCTGGCCACAGCCAGCATCACTGATGGGTGTGGTTGGGTTTGGTCATATTATAAGTGTGCTCTGTTGCACCTGTAACCTCACCCACCAGGGGTATCATGGGGTCATAAAGTACACCTGTACATCACTGCAGCAAGGTGAGAAGTTAAACCACTGGAGGTCAGCAAAGACAAGATTTTCAGCTGCCTTTAGTTGCTCTATAAGGCGGCACCTGTATTTGTACAGGGCTCCTCTCTCAAGTTGTAATACCCCCGGTGGGTTTTTCCATTGTTTGCAATCAAAAGGACATGAATCACTCCTGAATCTCCTCCATCCTTACCTCCAGGAGAACCTCCCCATCGCCTCCATGACTTCTCCCAGACAGTCAATCTCCACTCTCTGTCCTGAAGTCACCGTCATCGTCGTGAGTCCACACTGCCACGACTCCAGGCACTTCACCTTACGGACACGACACTCCTGCGACACCTTCGGTTAAGCCATTTCCACATGCAGATGACAACCGTTGTTTTTATTAAAATCTGAGTTATTTTCCTTCTTACATTTCTCCGTCATTTAGCGTTTAAGACGAAGATACCTCTGTTCCATCTTTACTTCTCATGTCGTCTTCCATCGCTGTCTCGCTGTCTTTCAGTAAACACAGGGTTTGAGTTTTCACACCCAGCCCACAGGTGGCGCTGCAGGGTGAGCTGTCAACGATGACCTCCACCACCACTTTATCCACCTCCTCCAGGTCAACTGAGGTCAGAGGATGGAGGAGGTAGAGGAGGAGGAGGAGAAGGTGAAGCCTGACAGTCACGTTTTGCATTTCGATGTTTGATGGTAAATCTGCAGGACATAAAAAGGTTTTTAGTTTTCCACACAATGCACAAAGTTAAGTATCATAAAGAAAAGTCTCAGATTTGTGATTGAATTGTGACTGTTTTGTCTTTTATCCACTGCAGTCAAGATATTCGGGCAGTTTTGTTGATTTTTTTTTTAAATCAAGTTCTCATCTCTAAGCAACCTGTTGTGTCAGAAAGATTCATTTTTATTTTATTTTATTTTAACAAACTTTTAAAATCCATTTCATGTGTCAAAGCAGAATTGCTACCCAATAATGACAGTACTTACAATTAGATGACATCAAACCTTGAGTGAAACTTAACGACGTGCAGAACGCGTCAATAAGTGATATTCAGACTTTTTGTAATGTAAGAAAATGTGTGCTTTTTGCGAGCTGTGAGCCAACGTTAGCTCACAGCTCACTGCACAACATACAGTACCTCGTATGATTTTAAAGGTCCAGTTGAAGCCGCTGGGGAAGTCAAGGGGCACTCACCCTCTTTGTAAAACTGAAGTCAAATACAAACTGAAGAGGTGAAAGATGATGATGAGTCCACACGGCTGCAATTCAAATTTCTTTTGAATCGCATGTTGTCGTGACAACCAGGGTGCCAGGCTGCAGGTTCAGTCCTTCTGTAGGTCAAAATGTTGAAATAGTACATCCGTTACTCTCTGTGATATCTTTCTTTGTTTAGAAATTAGGAACAATAAAAAAAAAAGGGTACAGTAAATAGCCTTTCCATTTGCAGAGAAGCTTTTTCAACAATGCTAAGTTACAAAGTACTGGGAAATTATTCCTCTCTTTGCTCTTTGTTGTCTTAAAATATAGCAGTTGAACGTGTGTTGATGAAGTTGAAGGATTGATTTAAGAAATTGGATTTAAAAACGTATAAATAAAATAAGGAAAGACATGTGAAAACATACCGAGTTTCAAAAAGATGCATAAAAACGTTGAAAATTGATTAAAATAATAAAAAATAATTCTGTAAATCAAAAATTATTTTGAATTGAGTCATCATAGTGCACAATATAATCTATTTGGAGCTCCTTTTGTGGTCTTGAAAATACAACACAAAGGTATTAAGTAGCCATATCTAAATTTACATTAAACCTATTGTTGGAATCATGATAGTAGCCAGTAAAAGTTGAGAAACTGGTCAAAACAAGTTGGGTGGACATATTTGTCATTCTGTGGATCCAGCCTGTGACTCTCCAGTAACGGGGACGAGAAGCTGATTCGATTCATGTTTTTGATGCAGCACAATTTTTCATGTTGACTAAACCAACTTGTTGCAGATGTGGATGATGTTGCAGTTTGTACCCTGACCACCAGGTGTCAGACAAATACCAGAGAGAAGACACAGAAAACCAGCACAGCATACAGGAAGCTACTGTTTGTATGTACTGTATGTAAATTGGTTGTAGCCGTCAGTTCAGTGATTACATTGTAAGTTTAGAAGTAAATCAATCAGTCACATTTTATTTTTGAGTGATAAATCTTCTTGCAGATACAGTCCACTAACTGACAAAATCAACATACAGTGTAGAATTTGGGGCAGTGACGGGCAGAAAACAGAAATCATTAATGATACATCGTAGGATGATGACAGGATAATGTTTGAGTACCTTTAAAAACTAATAATAGTAAAGCTGAATAAAGTCTGAAAGCAAAATTTTAAAAGTTTATGAAAATCATTCACAAAGAAAACAAATTGTTGTTTAGTGGTAGACTGATTTTGTCATTTTTGTTCAAATAAACAATATGTTTTGATCTGAATTAGACTTTTCCAGATGACCTGAGGGAAATAGGTTAGTCTGTAGGTTTTTGTATTAGCTTTAGAGTTTAGGGAGTTTAGTTTTTATTAAGCAGTGAACATTGTTAAATCAGTGCTCAAGTCAAATCAAATGAAGTCAGGTTTGTTTGTATTGGCCACTATCACATAGAAAGTGTCAATGGGCTTTATAGGCCCACACCAGCAGTGTTGCCAGTCCCAAACAAAGCAATGTTTTAGGTCTCTCTTTGCTGTATGTTTCCCCCTTACAATAAACAATTCTTTATTTATACTGTGTACAGATCAGCCGAACTACAGGGGAATCTAATAATTATTTGCATCTGCAAATATATAGTAATACAGGTTGTGATTAGACTGTTTTATAATTTTATAAAAATATTTTTTTCCCCAAATGTTTTAGGGAAAGTGGAAGTTATGTAAATATCTCACATTAGACTTTTTTCTAAATGACGCCTCACATGTGACTGAATGGAAAGAATTGACGGTACAGATTAAAACAGAAAATAAGAAGAGAAAAATCTTTCCAATGAATGAAGACAGTTCATGGCGGTTCTTTTGCTAATCAGACCCACACACACAGCACAGAGCCACAACACAGAAGATCGAAGCGAGGAGCGATCGAATAAGGGAATTGGCATTCACCCCATGGCCTTTTCCTGCAGGCGCCTGAAGAGCGGAGTGGAGTCGTCAATTAGATTCAATTCACCCTGACTGATGTCCTGATTACTCTATATAAGCGAGCAGCCAGGCCTTGGTGGCGCCCACCTTTTTGGTGGGTTTGGTTGAAGTTTCGAGCTGATGTGGCTCCAAATTGTTGTTTCTTTTCTCAATTGGTGGGGTTTAAAATAAATCTTTTTTTTTAATCTACAACTTGTGTGGTCTCCCATCTATGCTCTTCCTTGAGCCTGGTTGTGACAAAAGGCAAAATGTACTTGATGCACAACTGAGAAACACTGCAGAGCCATGTTCAGAGTAACATTAAGTGCAAAAGTGGAGCACAGGCACTAGTTTTCTAAATTCTGTGTCAGGAAACTTGTATTTCCAGTTTGAACATGTGATGGCAACTTCTTCTATGTTTTGTTTTGTTTTTGACAATTGGGAAGCACCTAAATGCACCATTAGTTTTGGTCCAGCCTGGCCTTCAGGTCCACTGAAGGATCCACTTTCATGCTCCATGGCTCCCCCTACTGGAAAAGTTCCACACCTGCCTGGTTTTTCAGGCCCAAACAAAGATTATGGTACAGTTAGCTCATTAACAATGAGCTGGGTTTGTTAATAAGAATTATTTTTAAACCGTGAGTGGTTCTTCAACTGATACTGGGAAAAGGACCAAGACACGAAAACACACAAACAGGAAAAATGCACACAAAGAGAGTCACGACGATGACTCAGCATCAGTGGGGGACTGAAACATGTTCAGCAGCCAGTAACAGTGGCCT
Source organism: Oplegnathus fasciatus (assembly GCA_003416845.1). Classification (NCBI taxonomy): domain Eukaryota; kingdom Metazoa; phylum Chordata; class Actinopteri; order Centrarchiformes; family Oplegnathidae; genus Oplegnathus; species Oplegnathus fasciatus. The sequence goes on from NTHP01000014.1 coordinate 577,279, forward strand.
ATTTGGCAGACCAGTAAAACTCAGAGTGTGGTCAACACCACATGCTTCAGTGTGTGTGTCTGAACAAAAATGTAATATGAAGAAGAAGCCAGAAAGAGGGGAATGAGGAGGCGGGATGGGACAGAAGAGGAGAGGGAGTGAAGAGGAGGAGTTGGAAGAAGGTGGAGGAGTATGAACAGGTGTGATGGAGGAAAAGGAGGAAGAAAAAGACGTTGCATAAGAACAGGAAGAGGAAGAGGAGGAGTGGCGGGCCAGCTCATTAGGAATTATGTCCATATTGGATGATTCCACACTCACAATGTAGTACGTTCAGTGCCACTGTTCAGTGCCAACGCAGGAAGAAGTGCGTCATTTATGTAGCAAGGTAGAAAGTAACCGAGCAGTGTGTAGTTTTTGAAAGTGCAATCAAGTGATGATTAAACACACTGCTTTGTGGTTTGTGGTGCGTTTCAGCTTGCAAATGTCTGCATGTAAGGTAAGAGCAGTGCCTCTCTTGGGAAAGTTAGTGTTCAGATCACAGCAGTCACCAAAAGTCATCAAAATCAAACCAGCAGTGCTTGAAATATTGACTGAAACATGAAAAAAAAACAACTTTTCATTCTAACTCCTCAAATGTGGAGCTAGAATTGGCAATTGGTGCCATTTAAAGAAGTCGAAGACAAAGTAATGCCACAAAAATATTCCCTAAAAATTCCCTAAGGAGCATCAAGGATGTGTGTGATGGATGAAAAGTTAGAGAGACATTGGCCATTACATTTCCAGTCATGTAATGTATTTGATATTTCAGATAATGTGGTGGAAGAGAACGACGGGCGAGAGAAACTGCACAGATTCATCAACTGTTTGAGTTTCCTCTTGCATGAAGGCGTGGTTTATGACTCTAAATTATTTATGGCTTCTGCCAACTTCCTTCCAGAAAGCAAAAGCAGAAATTCAGAGCGGTGCGCTACAGAGAGAGAGTAGAAGGGTAGTCAGCAGTTTATAGAGTTAGGAAAACATAATTTAGGTTTAGAGTTGGCACAGTAGAGAGAAACAAGGTTATCTTAATAATCCTCAAAGGAAGTTTATATTTTACGTGGTTACGTAAAGTTCAGAGTTACGGACTGAAAGGTAGTTAACATGTTTAGGGTCAACAAATGCAAAGAAAGGCTCCGGTAAAGTCAAGTCCAGGTGGGTTATGGTTGAGTATTTGTTTAGTTGGAGCAAAACAGCTTCGCCTCATAAATCACATTTCCTGACATGAGGTTTGAACTTTGAGCCATTGGCACATGTTGTTGTCCGACAGAGGAGAGCAATGACCGAGCACCTGCTGAAAATACTGGTTGTTGGTGATGGAAATGTTGGGAAAACCTCCTTTGTGCATCGCTATGTCAACGGACAGTTCAACAATATGTACAAGATGACAGTGGGAGGTACGGCTGCTTCAGTTTATCAGTGTTCTGTGGTTTGGGTTGTGTGTGTGCGTGTGTATATTTCATTGCTGTTGAAAACTTTGTTCCTCTAGTTTCACCTGATAATGGCAATTTGATCTCAGGCTTTATTCAAAAAGTCCTCATTAAATCTTTGAAGAGAGATAAGATATAATAGAAAAAGGGAGAGCGAGCGGTAGACGCATTTTCCAACAGTCTTTCTGTTTATTGAAGCTTTATTGGCATGACGTTTTGATCATGTTGCCAAAGCATACACATAAACAGAGAAAAGTAAATAATATGTACAGTAAATACATAAAAAGTAATGCTATACAGTAAATGGGATATATTCATATTTCATATGAATGGCTGGTGTTATCTGATACGTTATATTGCCGACAAAAAGACCAAAACCAACCTTGTATTAGTCCTTCTCTCAATACTTCCCAACCCTGTCTTTGGCACTCTGACCCATGGGCGGATATTATGGGGGAGACAGGGGGGTCCGGACCCCTCAATATATCATTGTAAAAATAACTGTGTAATTTTAAACGACATAATAATATGCACTGAAAACACTTGTGCTAATTGAAGATGCAAAACACGCTTGTAAAGCCTTAAGTTATCTACCTATCAGTTATCCAGTATAGCCCAGTGTTTCTGCTGGTAACGTTTTGCTGGCACATCACAAAAGGAAACAAAATATTCCACAATCAATCATCCGATCTACTTCCTCATGTGGCTATTATTGCTGGACAACGCATTTGTTACTCTACCCGCCCCACCTCCCTCACACACGCATTACAAAATCCAGTCAGTTCAAGTCGACAGCACGATTTAAAAGAAAATGAGCATAGTCGGATATTTATCAAGGAAGAGAAAAACAGACGAGGCAGCTAAAGAGAACATACCAGGCTGGAAAATGACGTGCACAGTCAGCTAATGTAAGATGGTTTGTTGACCAACAGACCCATCACTCTGTTGGTTTTTGAAAACCTAAAAGTTGCAGCCCTTTGTAACTTTTAAAAAAACGAAACGGTACAGAGGGGGTTTCCCTCTTAAGAAATCATCTTTGGCCGAGGTTACAGACGGTCCAAACACTGCAGTAGGAATGAGGGTTTCTTCTATATACAATAAATAAATGATTAACTGTTACAACAGTATTTTTGGCGGCGCCTTTAATGTCCCCTTCAGGAATTGCTCTTAAGAGTCATTGCACTGTCATTGTGAGCATGATAGCATGCTGACATTAGCATTTGGGCACAGCGGTGCTTTGAGCTAAGTACAGCCACACAGAGATAAAGATAAAACAGATAAACATTTCTACAGTATATTCTCCTGTCAGTTCTGCAACATGAACTGTTTCACTGTTTCAGGAGAGTTTGAGTAAACTCTTAGAATGAAAGTCTGGAATTTTGAGGGGAAACGGGGGGAAATGTTTATTTCTTATTTTTTCCTATTTCGAGGGTTCTCTGTGAAATTAGATTTCTGTCTTAATTTCTGTTTCAGTTCTCTCACTTCTCAGTTATTTCACTTCACTTCTCCTCTTTATGTGTCTCTCTCTCTAATATATATCTTCTTTACTTCTCTAGTGGATTTTTCTGTGAAGCTGCTGCAGTGGTCAGAAAAAGAAAAAGTCAGGCTGCAACTGTGGGACATCGCAGGTACAAAACCTTTTTTTTAGCAGATGGATATATGAATGGAGGGATGGATGGATGGATGACATAGTGAACTTTGTGTCCTCCCTTCAGGCCAGGAGCGTTTCATATCCATGACCAGGATCTATTATAAAGGCGCCTTGGGCTGTGTGGTGATGTTTGACGTCACCAGCTCGTCCAGCTTCCTCAGCTGTCGCCATTGGAAACAGGACCTGGACAACAAGGCCCTGCTGCCCAACGGAGACTCCATCCCCTGCATCCTGTTGGCCAACAAGGTGATTCAGTGCATTTACAGTACTGTAACTAATGAATAATTTATCATGAAACCCTTCTGGCTCAGTATTAATAAATGAGCAATGTACTGTTGCTTGATGGATTAACACTTCAGGCTTTCAGCTTCAGCTTCCCAGCATTTTGAGACATTTTCAGTGCGTCAAATGAATAAGTAACCAATTAAATGCTCAAATTATTACTGCATTATAAACAAGACGTGAGATTGGTATGGTTTTAAAGAATGACAGTTTTTGTCACTCTGTGTTCCCATAAATTTCTTTAAATTCAAGTGCATTCTGTCAAGCAGGGAAAGTATTAAACATAATTTAAGTTAAAGACAGTAAAATACATTACAATCCTTAACTGACCAAAGTTAACCATTTTATTGGAGTCTAAGGTAATTAATGATATATTTACATCACTTATTTGTATCTGTGTGACAATAATTTTAAGCATAAACTTGATTTTTCATTAAAAAGAGATAATAGTCTTATTTCTACTTGGTGCACAGACTGAAATATGACATCAATCAAAACATTTAAAAACAATTTCTGCTTTTAATTGATGAATAATTAGTGAAAATATGAGAGTAAGGTATTTTATTATTGGCTGCGACCTCTGATGTTTAAGGGCTTTGTATTGACAGTGTTGTATAGATCAATGCCACAATAGATAGAGGTCAGATCAATCATATCATATCATATCACAGATGGACAACCCTGAATGGAACACATCTGATCCTTAATAAACCAGTACAAACCCAATACCTTACTCCAACCTCAGCAAGTCATGTAAGATCCTGAGCCCCTCACCTTCACTGCCCCTCACTGTCTCTCTGTCTGTCTGTCTGTCTGCCTCTCTGCAGTGTGACCTGGCTCAGCGGGTTGTGTCTGCAGACAGCATCGACAGGTTCAGTAAGGCCAACGGCTTCGCTACGTGGATGGAGACTTCAGTCAAAGATAACAAGAACATTGGAGAGGCTATGAGGTAACAGGAGAAGAGATCAAAAAACAGGACAAGTACAGAGTTGATGCAGTATGGCATGCAGTTAAGAGTATATTTTAAGGTAATAGACTGGAGTGTATACTAGAAGAAAAAAGAAGATGACCCTGCAGCAGCTCAGCACCAAGGTTCATCAAATGAATGCCAACAGGCTTAAAGCAGCTCTGTGGCACTTTTCATTTTGTGTTGATTTTGGCGGTCCTTGTGGGCAAAGGCGGTAGTGTTTCACCTAACGTTAGGTTACATGTTCCCTCCATGTCACTCCCCGCTGCAAGGAGACTACTTCCCCGGGAGGAGAGCAGTGGCAGCTCTGGAGACGGACCTCCAGTTAGCGGCTGAAGCAACTGGAATTCAGCCAGAGCAAACCCCTGCAGTGTTTCGTCTGATGTCGAGGAAAATCCAACCCGATGGCAGGCATTAAGAATAACTATTAGAAACTAATAGAAATAGCCAATCAGCTTGCTGTTGGTCTTGTTTGCTTATGTAGGTCATATAGAGGCATCAGTATTTAACTGAGACTGTTTCATAACCAGTTAAAAACTCTGTGGAGTACTTTTAAACACTTAGTGAGTTTGAAGTCCCATATTTTTTGTCATTCTGTATTTATATTGACTATTGTTTTATCGGCACTGAGGTTATTCTCACCTAAATCAGTTCAAACAAAATCAACCATTTTAATGGAGTGCAAGATCATTTTTATTTTTATGCTTTTCATGGGGTTTAACCTCTGTTAACTCCATACAAATTGTGTTTTATGTCTAATGCATGACATCATTTTTTTAACCTGCAGTTCCACCAAAATTTCAGACCTCATCCTATCACATAGAGTGAGATCAGCCACTGAGGAGAAACCTCAGTGAAGCTACTTGTACACATGATGATGTTGTGTTATGAGGCCATAAGATATTCTTTAGGTCCCTACCCAAAGGTCATAACCCAAAATATCTTCTATTGTGTTAAAATCACAAGCAAAACAAATGTTGTACAGCTGCTGATTTACTCTAAGGGTAGCCATCGGAGTTGGGACAACTGCAGCTGGATGCTGATTGTGCCACCTGGGCCAGCTCCCAGATGTGCTAGGCTGCTGTTGGGTTTATCAGTTTTCACCATTATATAGCCTAGTTAGTAAGAGGGGTTGCTGAGTTAAAATATTAGCCCGACCACAGTTAATATCTGATTTCTTCTGCAAAAGGTGTAAACAGCAAACTGGAATGAAATTCTCACGTGTTAATGTTGGTTCACCACGTACAACAATGAGACGCTGCTCCTCTAACATGTGCTTGCTGTGATGTTTAGGGAGGACTTCTGCAAATGTCCTGCTGGGATATGAGATGTGCTTAACATCTACACTCAAGGCTTTTAGCTCACGCTTCCCATATTTGTCAAATTTTCTCTTTTTCGGTAAAGTGGCCCCACTCTTGTTTTGTCAAGGCTTTGGCTGAAGTCTTGACAGATCACAGACAGGTGTACAATGAGAGACAAAAATTATGTGGGGGTGGTAGCCTTCGTCATCACTTACAGGCAAGAAGTCAAACGTACTATGCAGTAAAATAAGAGTGTGCTGTTTTCTTTGAAAGATGTTGAAGGTTGGCAAAAGCATCAAGATAGGCAGGAGATTAGGATTTGGCTTTATGGGGATTTTACTTCCATCTAGAGTGATTTTCAATGGTTGGGCCGGCAGCATGGAAACAAGAAGACGACTGAAGATGGACACAGGTTGCCAAGCATCCTGTTTCCACTGTATGTGAGTAAGTAAAGTATTGTCAGTTTAGCTTTACATGTTTGGGAAAGTCGTCGGTGTATCTCAGCCCTAAAGCCACTGAGATAAAACGCTGTAGTGGCAGGATAAACAGATTCCTAAATATGAAATCTGTTTTCTTTTAATGATTCATAGAATTTTCACTAAAGTCACCAAATCTGTTGTGTTTCAGGAGGTTGGTGGAGGAGATTTTGTCCTTTCAGTCCAGTCTGGACCAGGTCCAACCCGCACCTCAGGACAGCGTTAATCCTCCACTGGACTCAGAGTGCAACAGCAGAGGAGGAGGCTGCTGCTGAAACACTGCTTTCACCAATCACAGGCACCAGCAAACACAGCCAGGACCCGCTCATTAGTTCAGATCCTCAAGTTGTTTGAGGTGCCACCGAGCAAGGTGCCTACCCTCAAGTGCTTACTGAGGCTGTCCACTAATAGAAGAGGCCAGAAGAAGCATCAGGAGGCTGCCAATAGAGGCAGAGTCCTAGATGTTGGTGTAAGGTGGTGTATTGTTACCACAAAAACAGCTCCCCAACCAGGAAGTCACCGTTTTGAGCATCCAGTGAATCCAATACAGCCCCTTTTTTTTATCCTAGCCTTTATGAGAGTGAAGGGGAGCTCCACATGGATAACAAAGTAATGATATTTGGAAACTATAAGATTCATTTTTGTTGAAAATATATTAAGTATCTATCAGTAAATCAGTCTTAGGAATTTCCCACAACCCAATCCGCAAATCAGCTGCCCCACATCGGGTCCCAACTCAGGGTTAAGGAAATCACAGACCTTCCATCCCTCCAAATCTGGTGCGCCTGGTACGCTTTCAACTGTATGTAATAATGTACATAATTATTAAAAACTATTTACAAACTCATTGTAATTTTCATGCTCTTTCAATTTGAGTAAATGTCATATCAGTCAATATTTCTCCAGAAAATGTTGCATTTCAGATTTGCAGCAGCACGAGCGGTTTGTTTGTTTGGAATAAACAGAAGAAGAACCGGATATCTAACATGAGCAGTGATCGCCACCATGGCTGAACAGACAAATAAAAGAGCATCACCTACAGAGACTCAACCGGCATCAACATAAAACCAAGAACAGAAGAAACAGTTGACTGACAGGTGATCTCTGGGAAGGGTAGACAAAGACCTTACAGACATCAGTAACTGCAGTATAATGCTTTGACGAACTGTTATCATTTGGGTGATGGAGAGGGGCTGACAGTGAGGACAAGGAGGAGAGAGAGGCATGAAGAGAAGCAGAAGGAGCAGAGGGAAGGTGCGTGTACGGTTATTAAAGGGAAGGCCTCTTGGTGTGAGAACGAGGTGTGGAGTGTGCTCAGTACAGCCGCCAAGCCACCTCCTCCAACAGGCTGAGTAAGTCAGACACATGGCGTCCCCGTGCTAACAACGAGGTCTGTGTGTGTGTGTGTGTGTGTGTGCATATTGTGGTGTGTGATAGTAAGGCAAATAGTGTGTAGGTGGCGTTGTGTTTGTGTGTGTGTGTGTGTCAGACGAAGGCACATGGGTGTGCATGTGCCTTTGAGACGTCAAAAGCTCACACACATCCTGTCAACATTCTCCTTTTGGTTTGTCAACATGAGCCTTTGACAGCAGCGATTTGTGGGTAATTTCCCACAGTTTTAAAGTCAAACTCAGTCTTTTATAGCAAATTCTTTCTCCTAGTGTTTGTTTGTATAATATTAGTCTCAAAAAGTAAAGTAAAACACCATCTTTACTACTGTCAGAACTACACCCACTAGCTACATAATAATACAAAGTTTTATTTTAATGATATCCTCAATGCACACCACACAGAAACACGATATTCTCCTGAATAAATTAATAATATTATAACTCTGAGTTTAATGCCAGTTTGAGTCTTTTTTTTCCAGTTTGTTGTGGCAGATGGCTCTAAACACTGCGATAACTGCAAGCCCCAGCCAACGTTGCTATGGAAAAGAAGTGAGTCAGAAAGACAAATTGGAGCTGTAGAAAATTCAGAACACTTTGTCACTGCGACTGGCAACAAAACACACCGTCATAGCTGCTGAATTGATCAAACATTGACCCAGAATCCAAGAGTGAACATATTTTAACTGCAAAGGGACCAGTTACTCATCTTGTGTACTGTTGATTCTGCCAGGAGAGTTTCATGTCCATCCAAGCCCAACACTGGGCCTCATGCAAGAAGCAAGCTTTCATGGAGAAAACTGAATGAGATTTGGGATAAGAATTCAGGGTATGAAAAAATTAGCATGTGGCTCAATGTCGATGGAGGAAATTAATGGGACTCTTGGACACCCAAAATAAGTCCTCCCAATATGTAGATACTGGGAACTCTATAAGGAGGGACAGTTCAATGCAAAGAGAATTTTAAATTTAAATTTAAATTTTTACCTTTATTTATTCAGGGAAGATTCACTGAGAGTCTACCTGACCACACATACAACTTGAGCAAAAGTTTTTGAATTATCTTGAAGCTGTTTCACTCCACTGAAACAAGAGGACAAACGAGAGAAACTGGTGGAAAATAACAGGAAGAACTTAAGATCCCCAAGACCCCTGTTTTATGCACAAGTTAAGACACTTTCAACTAATGCGAACACGTCTTTGCCTCAGGTCACAGTACCCCAAATAAATAGGGTTAGGGTTAGGGTTAGGGGTTAGGGTTAGGGGTTTGCATCCACTCACTTATTTGCGATGACTTTGTATGCAGTTGTGCTGCTGTTAAAATTCACTTTATGGTCAGTTTAAACACATTTTTAGAGACTTACCGGCGTGTTCGAAAATATAAAATTTGTCCTGAGTGTGGCGCAAGAGAGCATGATGTCACTGAAATCTAAAGAAGCACTTCCTGTTGGAGCATCAGTGTTAAGTTCATTTCATTACAACGTGCCTGTTGGATCATAAGATATTTTGTGTTTAAAGGTGGTATTTTGATCTGAACGCGATGCTAGAGGAAAGGTCCAGGGGCACATGAGGATTTCTCCTGAGGGGAACTCCACAGCAGGCTGCAGGACTGGTCAGTCGTGATCAAGCCTTGCTCTGGAGACAGATGGATGAAAAGACAGATGGACACAACAAGGTCAACCCCAGTTACACACACACACATTCACAACCAAGAATGAGTGTTGCTGTAATTTGCAGCCTGCGTCCATGTGTGTTTGAGGAAATTCAATTTGAGTTATTTGGTGTGTGTTTGCACTTCCATGTGGGCTTTTCTGTCTCTGTATGTTTGGGCTTCTATTCTTATGAGCGAGATGGAGTTGGAGTTCTCGGCTGTGACTCAGCCGTCCACACATGCTGCAGTCCTGGAGAACCCTCAAGAAAATGATCGCATAGTTGGACAAATGGACTTTTTGTCAATGTGGCCATTTGTCAGGATGTTGTAGTCACTTCACGTATGTCATCGTGCCTCACTCACATTTTTTTCTATTCATATAATTTTGCAGCTCACAGCGTGTCAGCGGGCACAAGGGCACTTCAGCCGGACTCATTAGCTGTAAATGGACACGTTTGCTGTCGCGGGGGGAAAAGCTCTTTAACTTTTCAATTCTGCAACCTTCTCTCTGCTCACGATGTGCCGGTCTTAAATAAAAACAACAAAATCAGTTAAGTCAAAACTTATATCTTATTTCTGAACAGACCATGACTATTTACAAGGATTGCACGGCTTTAATTTGATTCTGTTTTGCTGTTTGTACCAATCGATGTTTTTCAAACCAGGATTTGTCTTTTTACTTTCCTTAACAGATCATCTCTGGATTGTTTACAAGTGGTCCAGAATGCAAATGCAAGGCTTTGCCTTTCTTCCTACCAGGTCCCACATTACACCTACAGTATATAGATATCTTTAGCTGCCTCCCCATCAAATTCAGAGCTAAATTTAGAATTCAGCTCTGCCTGGTTGTTTACTGAGTTTCTGTTCATTATTTTAGGTCACCAGTTTGTTTTTATGTCTTGCTATTTTCATGCACTTCACCTTTCATAATTGCAATGCACTTTGTGATGCCTGCTCTTGGAAGGTGCCACTGTATAAAAACACAGTTTACTTACTTTCTTACTCTTCCTACTCTTCATCACATCTATCCTCTCTAAACACTGAGGAAAAAATGTAAATCATGATGTCTTGCGGCTGAAGTTTTCAAAGTTGTGGTAGTTCTCCCTTGTTGCCATTTGGGGCCGCCAGTAAACACATTTGCTTACTGCTGTTGGTGAAACATTGCTGAGTAGTGAAACCATCCTGAATAAATAACGGTTAAAAATGTCTGTGTGGCCTGATGCTTAAGAAACAATCTTAAGATACCAAAGATGAAAAGCGTGACTGTATTTGAGCACAAAATAAACAACGTAAAAACTGCATTCTTTCATTTTGTCGGGGAAAAATAAGCACAAACAGAAAAACTTGAATCACGGTTTATTAACATTCTCCACTACATCCCACATCTATTTGGAGCTTCATTACCTTTCTCGGTCAACAGAATGGATGATGGCAATGCAGTCTGGCATCATCACATCTCTCTTCCCGGCCTCAGTGCTTACCAACTGTGACGCTCGGAAGCAGCAGCGTGGGAGGCCTCCCACCGGCTCATGTGGGCAGGCTGTGCCCTCTCTCATATCGAAGCTGTCTTTTGCTCTCAGCAAGAAAGCCAGAGATAGAAGGAACTGTTCCTCTTGAGTCGAGATCATTGATGCTGCTCTGGTCCACCGGAAGTGGTACTCCCAAACGACTGTCTGTTCATTTCATCCTGTTCTTTTAGCACAGGTTTCACATGTTGTCTTTATTTCCTGCAGTCTATTATATTGAGCATTATTTATTGACCTTACATAATCGTTACTGTATGAACAATATGTTTAAATCTGATCCTTTGAGTTCGTGTTGTGTCTTTCGCTGCACCCAGTGGCAGAAAGTAACTAAGTACATTTGCTCTAGAACTGTACTTAAGTAAAATTGAAGCTTATAAATACATTGTTTAAGATTAAACCAGTGCCAACCATCTTGTGACCCCATACAAAAAACAGTGACTGGTTTCAGATGTCTGTCAGCAGCTCCACCAAAGAGACATTTCTTCTCCAAACTTCTCAGACAGTTTGATTTACATAACTACTTGAGGCCCAAAGAGCTAAAATGATCCATCATTTCATAGTACTTCTACTTTTGATACTTTAAGTGTATTTTGCCGATAATACTTTTACTTAATTGGGATTTTAAATGCAGGATTTGTGCTTGTAATGGAGTATTTTTACATTATAGTATGGCTACATCATACAGACAAATACTGACTGAATGAAAACAACTGGATCTACAGTAATTGCGTAAAATGGAGTTGATAGTGTTGTAAAGCCAGTCTGCATAATTTGTTTTACTGACTGTGGTCTGGAAGGGCTAGTTTACCGTGGGGCAGGGTTGTCTTCAAGTGGTGTAGACAAAATGAACACTCACTAGATCCACTTTAAATGTACAAGCAGTAATCCAAGTGTTAACAAAAGCATATAAAGGGATTAACTTCAGCATGTTCGCATTGTCATTGTGAGCATGTTAGCCTCACACTGGCATCGCTTCGTCTAGTGGTTGTAGACTCTGCCACGCATTGTGACTGGATTATTTATAACAGGGACAAGACGTTCTTTTTGAAAATGATCCATTTATACACACCACATAGTCATATTCATGTTGTGTTTTAGTCCTTTTATAGTTACTTTTATATGGCACTAGCTGAAATCAGGTGTAGAAGAGGCACAAAAATCAAATTACATCCACAGGAACTGGAGAGAGAAATGCAGTGCACCAGATTAGATTCTAACAATCGCTTCACCAAAAACTTTTGCTCGGCTATCACTATTTTTTTGAAGTACACATATATACTCAGGCCTGTTCTTTATGGGCTGTCAAAGAGTATTGGGAAATGTAGTAAATTACAAGCTGAAGTATTTCAGATGAGACATTTCAAATTAATACTTTATCTATATTTCATTGTCTTTCATTAAGAATTCATACTTTTTGCAAATATGTGGCTAGGTTTAGTTTTACTTCTAAGAAAAACACTAAAGTCTCATTGCTTTGGTAAAAGTAGCCTAAATTGTGCTTGAACTGAATAACAGAGTACACGTAACACCAGAAACAAGAACTTTTACTTGAGGAGTATTATAATAAGGGATATTCGCTTTTACTTGAGACATTAGTAACCCTTACTTAGAATTATACCACAGCAGGCGGAGGAAAAGGTTCCCCACAGATGCAAACAACAACACTTCAACAAAAGAATTTGCTGATTTGGCAGAAGTAACGTCAAAACTCCACGAGGCCTTGAGACGAGACGTCAGCACCCCGGCAGCATGAGCTTCAAGGAGTCGCTCAAGGAGGGGCGATGTTGCTGCCCTCTAACTCTGACCCTCCCGGAGTAGCGCAAGCAAACACACAGTTGCATCACGGATTACGCTCAACATATTTTATGACTGAGCTGGATAATGACGAAGAAGACACGTTATCTGGATCACCAGCAGGTGTGCTCTGATGAAGGTCGCTTATCTTCCTGATGAAAGTGAAATAATGCAGTGACGTAGGTCTGCTGTTATGTTTAGTTTCTACACACCAACCTTTGCTTTATATCCCTTTGTCTGTTTTATTCTTCTACAATACTCATTTTGATTTATTTTTATTTACTTCCTCAGTGATTGTTTTCTCTGTAAGGTTCGAACTATGTTGTACAAAATGAGAAGTGCTGATTAAAAAAGTGCTTGAGAAGGTGTTAATTAGCTGAGGAATAAAATGCATCAGTTGTGACTATGAAAATCTGACGATTATTCATCAGTTTCGAGAGCAGGCTGAATGACAACATGTCTGATGACGCTGGCATACAGTGACAGAAAATGAAGGGAGACTCATTGTGGGATTGTTCGTGTTGGGATTCTTCTGCCAACAGGTCCTCAACCATGTGCTGACAGAGAGTCACAGAGAGTAAGAGGCAGTCAGAGTGGGGACAGAAAGAAGACAAGGACCAAGAGACAGATATAAACACTGTCCAAGTCACGTAGCCTTGCTGCTGACCCGTGCAAACATCATAACCGGGTTGAAATGATGTTGGTGTGCTCTTACTCCAATATATCGGAATCTGGTCAGAAGTCCTGATTTGGAGCCTGGTCCGCCAGAACGAGACAGTTTAATTCCTTTTCTTGTAGTTGTGATAGCACACGCAAGCAAACTCACTTGGTAGCAATGTACCTAACAAGCTTCTTATAAGCTACTTCTGAGATCAGAAGTTTGTCATGCACTGAAACGCCTGTGGTGGGAAATGACAGATGTTTTACTTTTGGAATCAAAGTTGACGCATCTGCTATGAAGAGAACACCAGCCAACGCCAATCTACTGTATCTCAACCCATAATATGTATAATACTGTGATATATCCTTACAGATTGTGCAATAGAGCAGTAGTACATCAACGATTGCTGAGTACCCCCGGCGGTTACTTCTGTGTAAAAGTGGTGGATAAGTTCCTATGACAGGTCTGTGGGGGTAAAATGTGTCTGTATTTGTATCATCTTCCTGTAGATTTGTTCCTGCACTGTGTGGGTATATTGAGAACTACTGGAAACTGGAGATTCTTATCGTGATTCTGATCCTCTAACCTCTAAATTAAAAGTCGTTAGAGAATCCTCACCAGCAGCCACCGCAGCAAGGGGAAGCTATGAAAAGCAATGTATGACAAGTAAATAACGTGTTAATTGGACGGTGGTGAAACACTGCTGTGGTGAAACACTGTGAGAAAATGTTGCGTGTCAAAACATCGGCCATGAGCTGGGAGGAAGCTTTGGAGCTATAACAAAATCAGGGATGTCTTTAAATATAGAAGTTTTTGTGTACTTTGGGTTTAGCACTGAAAGGCCGGGGTTTGCTCAGGCGGTCAGGTGGCTGGCAGCTGAACATTTGTGTGCTTTTTGTCGGAGAACTAATAAAATTGTTTTTTTGGAAATAGAGAGTATTGATTGCATAGCAATAGAGGTTCATAACTCACTTAGTTCTTGCGAGGCGCATGGAGAGACAGAAGGAGAGGACTGGATTTGCGGGGGGGAAAGAGAAGAAGAAATAAATACAGTGAAGAAAGAAGAGAAACTGGAGAAAGACTGCGACGACAGCAGAGAGACAGAAGGAGCGATAGCGAGAACCAGCAAAAGCAAAAAAATGAGCGATGCCAAGAGCAAATGATGGTGGTGTTATCATCCCCCATTACTTTGGCATAAGAATCTTACACTTACCTAACCATCAATATGTCGCAAATGTGCTGTGATTCCAACACTCCCGTTTTGTAAGCCAGAGTGTGGTAAAAAAAAAAAAGTGTTGTAATTATTTTTGGATAAAAGTTTAGTGTGTTCACTACAGCACCTGTTATGGTGACGCGATGTCTGATTCTTATTTTTAAAAAATGCCATTTAGAAGGTTAACTAATGTACATAACACGATCTCTGTTCACAGTAAACATCAAGCCAAAGTGCATGTGGCATCAATCTGCCACACGTATGCCACATTAATGTCATTCATCTATCTATCTATCTATCTATCTATCTATCTATCTATCTATCTATCTATCTATCTATCTATCTATTTAATTTCCAGCTCTTTTGCTTCATTTGCATGACCACTACTAACTACAGTTTGTAGTAAAAGGTTTACATTGTATTATGATAACGCTGAATTTAAGATAAAAAAGGACAACAAATGGTTTGCACATCACTACACTACACCATCCAACACTACGTACATTGTACCATTATATATCACTATACAGCTACATCATATGTACTACGTAGTATAACAAAAAAGAAAAACAAACTGTTGCAAACAAATCCTTATAAAGTCATAAATATATGATTATATATGATTTTAGTCCTATACCCAAAACACTTGAAGCTGTAATTACTAAAGCCAAAGGTGCTTTGAGAAAGTACCGAAAGGCTGAATATTTATGTAGAGATTTCATTTTTTTGCACAATAATCTAAAATTGTGTTTTCGCTCTGTCTTTATGGGTTATTGTGTGTACAGTTACTTGCTGAAAAAGTCAATTTTACAGTCTTTTCTCAGTCGCTTTGGTTCATTTCTCAGATTAGAATTGAAATTCTCAAAACTACCTGTTCAGCCTCCACATCAGCTCATCACTTCATAACAGTTTCTAACAATTTCTCATTCTTTTGAACGAATTGCAAACGCCTTGGACACTCATGTAAATGATTACGTACAATATGTCTGCTGTTTCCTACATTATCAATTGCTTGTGTCATGCTGATCAAAATGTATTATACTGGTTCTCTGTTGAACAGTCTCAGCCCCCAAAACATCTCGGCATTAGCTCACTGCATAAGACATGCAAAATGGTTGAACCAGCTGTCAGAATCTGCGTATTTCCCATACATTTCTATGATATGATTTTGTAAATGTGTCCTGAATTGACGAATTGCTCTCAGGTGAATCTTGACTTTTCACTAATGAAGTGTGTGAAGCGGTGCAATGCGAGGGAAGATATCAGTTGTGATGTGGATGAGAATCTGTGGCCCGACAGACAGGAAGGTCAGAAGGTGTACTCCAGAAAGGCTGCACTGTAATTCCCCACACAGCGCTGCATGTACAGTTCTGCCTAAAGGCTGCTTCCTGTTTGCATTTCTAATTTGTTTTTTGTTTTTTCCTTTGTGCTCTGCAGTGCTGTAAAACAGTCTTGTCTTTTTCTTTTCTGTATCGCAATGACATGGTCTGGGACGTCTGTCAACATATATGCCACACAGACAAAGTGCAGCTTTGTGCATTTTCAATCATTGTCATCAAAACCTTCGCCATAGTTTACATCAGAAAATACTACAGAGTACACTGTTATACTTACAGAGTACACTGTTATACTGATAACAGGGCTGAGCATTGTTTGTAAACAATGACATAAATGTTCATTGACATAAATGTTTACTTCTGAGAGACAAACTGAGGATTTTGAGCAAGTTACAGGCTTTTGCAGGTAGTTTTGAGACATGCACCTGCTGTTTTGCAAGAACGATTCAAGAAACGTGCAGAAGCGACTGAGAAAAACTGCAATCAATTTTAAATTAAATATACAGCACGTGCAAAAAGTGAAAGGGTCTGAATTAAGGGCTGCAACTAATGATTATTTTCATTATCTATTGATTAATCCGTTGATTGTTTTCTGGATTAATCGATTAGTTATTTGGTCCGTAAAATGTCAGAAAATGGTGACGTCCTCAAATGTCTCGTTTTGTCCACAACCCAAAAAGATATTCAAGTTTACTGTCACAGAGGACCAAAGAAACCAGAAAATCAGAGAATTTGGACACTTTTTCTTAAAAAAACGATTGATTAATCGACTAATCGTTGCAGCTCTAGTCTGAATAGCCTACTTTATGAAGCCACTGTAGTTTATTTAATAGTTTATAATAAAAAGAAAAAATCACAAAGAGGAGGTTATCTATCTATCTATATAATCATGTCTCTTAATTTCAGTTTCAGTAATAGTTATTTGCAGTGGGTTGTGTTTAGGGTGCTTGTGTACAGCTAGAATGCCTAAAAGTGTCATAAACAGCAGTTATAGTGGGTTTTTTTGGCTTTTCATTTGAGAAATTAAAGATAAATGACCACAAATCTACAGTTTCTGTGTCACTGTGACTAGAGTACTGGTCATTGTCTCATGCGTTTCACTGTGGAGGTATTAGAGGACTTTAATCCAGCGTTTCACACTCTCTGTAACATTTAAAAACACGAATGACCAGGCTGCCTCATATGAATGGACTTCCGCATTTCCATGCCTCTCAAACGTGACCCGGCACCGAACACGTAATGTCAAACCGACCAATGGGAACGCTGGATTTGGAGCACGTCGCCGTTCACGTTTCGACTGGGGCTAGTGCTGCGTTCTGGCGCTGCGAAAAAGAAGGAAAACCTGACACTTCTAACGTTATATTACGGTTAATGTAGGCTGTCGGGCGGAAATTACAATTCTTGTACAATTCTGTTTATTATCGTTACAGTGAAAATACATGTGCAAAAACACACACGTGCTGTTTTTAAAATAAAACAGAATTGTTCAAACAAAATTAATGCCTGTTATTATATATCATGAACACCATTCATTAAAAAAAAAATACTATTACACGTACTTGTGTTGCTGTATTTGCTGTTATTGTCCATAAATAAAGTCAACAACTGCTCCTGCGTGCGGACGCGTCCAACAAGTGAGCGCTCGGTTGTTTTTTAACCGCTGCGCCGTGAACGCAGCACGAGAGTGGGATAAGATGACGGGGCATGCGCAGTGAGTCAAACTCTTATGAAACAAAGTAGCGCAGCGGCTGAAAACAGGTACAGGGACGCAAGAGGGACTCTCAGGCTGTGGCTACAGGCACCCACCCGGCACATCAAAACCGAGGGAAGAAATGCTACTTTCTTTGGGCTTGACATAAATATCACCTCCGGGGAGCCAGCACAAGGTAGGACGGGTCTTTTTGGCAGCTTTGGGGGTTTAGTTTTAATGGGAAACCGGCTTTACTTCAATAAACAGCGCCACCACTTACATAAGCCTTGCTCTGGTGACCCCGTTTTGGTCTTCAGATATGTTGTTTCCTTGCCAGACTTCAAGTCAAGTACATTATTTCCCAGACCTGTTGAGACTCATAAGTCCCACTCTGACATGTGCAGCAGCTCTTTATCTCTACAGTTATTGGGTTGTTGTTTTTTTGTTATTTATTATGTGAAGTCAATGCGAGGTAGATACAGTATCAGCCTCCCATTCAGAACAGACTGTGTGACCTAATTTCCATTTGCAGAAGTCAAAGGAGCCATCACTGTGACTTGACACTTGAAGATTTGGCAACAAACTGCCTTTTTGAAAGCATCCCTTGCCTCTTTGAAATATTACTGCGCTTTAATGTCAAGTGTACATATCAATTACTGACGTTAAAATCAGAAGCAGCAGACGTTTCGCACGGAGGATCCTTGTGTTTACAGTGGAGGTGACCTGTGTAATTTCCATTTAATGCAATATTGAAGGTCACATTGAGTGAGCTTTCAAAGTATTCCCTAATTTGTTATAAATATAGCCACATTTGCTAATTATTAATTTAATTGATTCTGAATTGACAATACTTTTTCCATTGTCCTAGTTACAGTGTAAGGCTCTTTATCATGACCCTCCACCTTCACCCCACTCACACACTGTGGTGTCTTTCAGTTATTTAAAGTTCTGTTAGTGTGCAGGGTTTTTTTAATTTTTTTATTATTATTATTATTTTTAAGAAGATAAATTGGAGTTGTTTCTTTGTGAATTGCAGATAAGACGTGAGTATTCCCAACACTGATGATTTATGTTTTTTCACATCGCCGAGGCTCCCCTAAAAATCTGGTCGCCGGCTGTTACTGTGCTACTGTGCCAGAGAAAGTGACAGCGCAAAATTTAGATGTCTCACTGTAAAAAAAAAATCAGCTATGTGGCAGAGGATGTGATGATTTATGTTCATTTCTGACAAATGAACGTGTCTCTGCAGTAAGCCGGGCTCATCAGATGAATGCAACATGTAATCAGGGATGCTCTGATAACCAGCTGCACTTAACTCTCACTTGGAGGTGTTTCTAGGCATAATTTCTCTGTGGTGATGCATCTTTTTTTAACCAATATAGTCTATGTAGTCGCGACCCCCTTCACAGTGGTGGTTCAAAGGTTCTTGGGCTGCTTGTCGTCACCCTGGATGGAGTATTATTGATGGTGGTTTGGTCCAGCCGGGAGCTTTTTAAGGCACATCTGTGCTGGTACTGTAGCTTTACAGTAAGCTGTGGCCCTATTGTAAGTGAATCCAAGGCAGATCAGTTCAGACCGTAACAGCGTGAACACTTTAAAAACTGCACAACTGCCAGCAGAGATGGCTTATAAATGAGTGATTGATTGTGGATGAAGTTTAGCTTGACAGCGAATCTCGGAAATGGTCCGCAACAACTGCTATTTCTGTGTTTTATTGCAGAAAATCAAATGAGAAAAAAGAGCAATGGGAACGACATTAATCCAATTTTTCTGTCAGGAATGAGCTTTAAAGCTCTTTGAACATCATGTTCTTTTGAATCTCTGTTTGAATGAAGCATGCCGGCCAACGAGCTCTCAGTTAAATTTGAACTCAACCAATCAGTCACTCAGCACCTACAGTAAATCTAGTGAATTAACCCGCAGCCATAAGCCAACTAGCCACCCAGCTAATTAGCCATTTAAATTAGTCTGCGCCTGCCCGTCTGTCAGGGACATTCTGTTTTTCTTCCACTGCCATCAGCTGTTGTGTTTACCAGCCACCTCCTGAGATTCACATCTCTGACAGGAGTCACACAACACCACGTCATCCCCGTACAGACAAACTTGTACTGGATTACTTTTGCCAGGAGAAAAGAATGGTCGTAGCGGTGAGACATGACGTTTGTCCGGTCGCAGAGTTACCAGAAAGACTAGGCTTTCCTCAGATATACAGAGGTTTAAAATTAACACCTGTTGGGCACCAAGTGGCGGTAAAAGTTGTACAGTACTTGGCAGGTAAATCCCTAAAGCGTCACCTGCCACGCTGGCTGGTAGAGTATTGACCCTATGGTCAGGCTTTGTCTGCAGTCCCTCTGTTAATGAGCCAATCAAATCAAATCCAGTGGCTTTGTATAACACAGGCTTCAGATGTGCCTGTTCTATACATTAAATAGCTTTGACAGTGAGTACGAGGTCAAATGTCGAAGAAAATTGTCATCCAGCATAATTATAGTTAATGAAAAACATTCTTGGCAGTCCTTTGAGAAGCACCTCCACCCCTCTGCATAGTTCCTCTCCTAGGTCACATATATAATCTTTCCTCTGTGTGCTCCATCATGCTTCTGCTGTAATTGAAATTAAAGTAAATAGCAAAAACGATGTTGCAATCTTGTAGCTCCGCGTGAACCTGTGTGAACCAGGAAACGGCCACGGACAACTCCGACAGAGCCTGCTGCAGCCAGAATGTGTTTAATACTAAAGCCTTGTCAGTTTGTCTTTGTTTAGATTGTTTTATGGATTTTATTCTTCATGAAACGCGGTAGAAAGACAGGAAGGACTGGGACAGAGAGATAGAAGATGGGTGATATGCAGCAAAAAAGATGTCCAAGGTTGGACTTTAACCCAGATCATTGTACTGTATGTGGTTCAGCCACAGAGCCGCCACGGCACCAGGAGTGGCTGCATGCGTGCCATGCCTTGATCTGACATGTGTAGGGCCGCAAATAAGGATTGTTTTCATTTTCTGCTAATTATCATAGTATATTGCTGATCACAAGTTCCTAAAAGTGCAAGGTGATGACTTCAAATTGGCAGTTTGTGTTTGGCATTTTTGTTTAAGATTAATCTCAGGGTTTTGCCATATTGTGTATATAGTGATAGATATCCCTTTATCCCTCGGGTTGTATTAGACCATTGCAGGCAATGTTGCTAATCAATAAACAGCCCTGATTTATACATTGATGTGATGAAGTACCTTACTTTTAGGTATTTATTTAAAAACATCCCTGTCTGGTTATTTTATCAATACACACAGTTTCTCATTGTATTTCTGGAAAGTCTGTTACATCACAAAATAAATGTATATCATATTGTATCTATAATTTCATCAAAGTTACTTCTAATTAATCAATTAACAGAATTGTTGTAGAGTAATTTCCTGTCCCTTGCCTAATCGATTAATCAACAGTCGTTCCAAAACTAAACATACATGAATGTCCTCAGGCTTGTCTTCGAAATGTCATCTCTTCCTTCTATGATTTCTCTTTGCCTGCTTGTGTTGGCACACGCTGAAAGTTGAGTTTTATGTTACTGTTGGTCTATTTCAACAAGCGCCAAACGCCTAAAAATGTCTCTGCTGACAATAGAAAGCATAAAAACTCTTTGGCCACAGCGATGTGGTGGTGTTCCTGTTCAGATTGTTCTATTCTTGGCACGTCCCACGCTGTTGGCAACCGCTGAAACTTGGATGCTTCGGTTATCTCTCCTGTTGGGAGACGTTCAGTTTTGTATTATCCGTGAGTGTAAAGTGTCAAAAAAAAAAAAAGCAGCCGACAGCATCACGTTCTGTTCTGTACATACGGAGCTGTCGCCTTCATTCAGCATTCAGTCATTTTCAGCTCTCCGCCGTTTGCTCTGACCAACGCAGTGACTCTTCTTCTTCTTCTTCTTTGTCACTTTCTTCTCTCAGAATAAGATGGCCCCAAATTCCATCCACTGGTTCCGGAAGGGCCTCCGTCTCCATGACAACCCGGCGCTACGGGAGGCGGTCAGAGGGGCAGGCACAGTGCGCTGTGTTTACTTCCTGGACCCTTGGTTCGCAGGTTCCTCCAACGTCGGGGTCAACAGGTGGCGGTAAGATGATTTTTTAAATTTTTTTTATTTGTCCTTTAAAAAAAAAATAAAAAATTGTGGGCTATGGTGATTGATCTTCAGATAATATCATGGAACCATTTTACGCAATAATTTTGTCTAAATTCATGGTTCCCAACCTGCGGATCACAAGGTAAACCTCAGGGGCCATGAGATGATATGAAAAAATATTT
>NTHP01000014.1:598998-627351 GCA_003416845.1 Oplegnathus fasciatus
TTCTACAAAAAATTATGTTAATTTTTTCAGATTTTCCTCTATCTTCTTTGCTTTTCATCATTAAAATAAACAAAGACAGACAATAGACAGCCTTTGGTTGAACTCATCTAGATCTGCACCGATTAATCGATTANGTCCTCTGTGACAGTAAACTGAATATTTTTGGGTTGTGGACAAAACAAGACATTTGAGGACGTCACCTTGGGCTTTGGGAAACAGTGATAAACATTTTTCACCATTTTCTGACATTTTATGGACCAAACAACTAATCGATTAATCGAGAAAATAATCAACAGATTAATCGATAATGAAAATAATCGTTAGTTGCAGCCCTAAACTCATCAGTCGTTGTCACCCCTCTTCATAAGTAAACATCCCTTCGTTTAAGGGGTCACCCGCCAAAAATACTGAACTACTGGTTTTAATGAATGATTCCAAACACATTACAATTAAAACTAAAAACATTTGTCATTAAGTTCTTTGTTTTGCATGTGAGAATGCCAGGCATAACAGTGGAACACAGTTTATTACATTAAACATTAAATTGAATATTTTAATATGTAATCTTGCCTACATTTGCCATATCATGAGACACCTTTATCAGAAAAACAGTTTTTATTAATGCTGCGGTACTGATTTCAGTCATGTCACCCAGCCCTGTAATTGAGGACCATCAGCACTGGTATAACTCCGACTGGATGTTTTGACAAAGTAGCCAAAGTAGTCAAATTTTCATGTTGGCCAAAGCTTTTAAAGCAGCTATAATCGATATTTTTATAATACTGTAACAATAAAAAATCAAATGAATGAATTGCAACCTGAATCTGCAGCTCCCCTCAGCTTTACAGAGCTTTACAGTGAGTTTCAGCTCATTGTTTAGCTGTCAGGCCACAACTTTACTGTTTTTTACCGCTCTCATAGTGTTGCTTTCGACAGCTCTACAAAGCCACTGTACACTTCCTGCTCAGCGGCAAACAGCTGACAGACACAGTTAGAGACAAGCTGGTGAACAGGGTGGAGCATTTAGCAGCTAAAGAGCCAGATATTTCCCTCAGGAGGTGGTAGAGACAAAAAAAAAACAGAGCTAAAAGAGAGAGAATGTTGGACTTCCATTCATCAGGTGACACAAACACCGTAACTGTTGGATCAACTTAAAAAGTGATGATATGTCAATGTTGTGTTCACAGCTTGTTTCCGCTGACCCCAAGTGGACAAAAAAAATCAGTTATTGCAGGTTTAGAAATACTTAGCTTCCATAGTAATGCTTACCCAACAACAAAAAACAAAAAGATGCATATTGTCTGTCTATTCAGTACATTTTTATGTGAATTGCACGCAGTTTGTTCCTTTTGTACAATAATGATGGCAGTCAGCCACAGAGGAGCTGCTGGAAGCTGTGACTCATACATAATGAGGAGGTGACTTGCTGGGAGGAGAAATAGGAGCCACAGAGCTGCAGTGCTTCAACACACAACATGATGTCAGCATTTCTCTACTTTTGAAGCCTTATTTCTTGTACCTAAGGCTTTCAGGTTTTAAATGGGCAGGTTAGTGGAGGGAGGGCTTTCCTCATTGTCTGGCAAACTTTTGAACGCTCTTTTCAGTTTTGTCTTCTGCTCCTACATGAGTCTGTATGTGGATAATGGAAATCCATCGTTAAGACTTGTTAAGACTTCTATAGGCCACTAGTTGTGGTTTTGAATGCACCAAAGACGACAAAAGATTGTTTTAAAACAGACCCCTTAATTTAAGAGGATTTAACAGACGATATAAATAAGGGTTTACAGCTTTGACCTGGATGCACCTGCTCAGCTGGTTTCACAGCCACAGGGTGCCCTTTTATTTTAGCCTCTGCTCACATAATCCCCTTTATAGAGGTCAGTCGGCAGGTAAACTTAGGGCTCGGTGGCTGGATGAGTAGGTTAGAGCAGGAGTCCACCTCTGAACGAAGCAGACTCTAGGGGGAGTCTTAGAAGTAGGCTATTAGAAAAGGTGCACAGGCCACAGAGATAACTGGTGTGTAAATAGGCTTTGTGTGAGTGTGTGACTGCAAACTTGGGTGTGTGTGTGTCTTGTCAGATAAAGCTCGCCCCCGTGTTGAGGGAATGTGTGTGAGTTCACGTGAGCGTTGATTCTGTTTGTAGACCATCATATCTGCTCTGCAGGGGAGGAAAGTCAATATAACTCCGGCGTTCATTGCTTGCTGGCCCATTTTTGCTCTGAAGTGCTATTTGTAGTCGCTGCACAGGAATAGTCAATATTGAAGTCAGCGACCCAGTGGTATCCAGCTGATTGTGATACTAAAAATGTAAACAGATCGGTGGTGGCGGTGGCGGCGGCGGCGGCGTCCAGGCAGGAAACACACATCAGTGACGCACATGCCAGTTCGCAGCTCACAGATTCCAAAACATAATTTATAGGTCACTGGTGAAGCAAATGCACTTCTTGGTTTTAGTCAGCCTGTCTTATTGTTGACATGCAGACTTCATGAAGCTAACTGTATTCACCGCTGGCAGGTCGGCTTGCCTTCACAAGTGTTCTGTCAGAACTGAAGGGTCTGATGCTGACGTCAACAGGATGCGGAATGAGGAACTTTGGTTATTAGTTTATTTTATAGGTCAGCATATTTCTTAGAATTCCCTGGGAAGATTCCTAGAAAGATCTGTGTAATTCTGGACTAATTATAAAAATAGAGACAGTTATCTGTTGGTACACTTACAATTAATTAATTTGAGTTAATTGCCACGTTAAGTCTTTTATGTAGTGCACAGCAGGTCAGCTGAACATGCAAAAAATGTAAACAAAAAGAAAAGTTTTGTCCACATGCAAGCAGTTAGTAAGCAATGAGGTAGCATGTACTCGGGTTTAAATGGCTCTCTGTCACTTTTTTTCCAGTCATTAGGATTTAACAGGATCTTACAGGAAAAGCACTACAGCTCTCTGAACAGGCTGCACTTCCAATTTTTGAGTATGAATGCACTCATTGTAAGTCGCTTTGGACTACGGCACGAATTCAACACAATAATCTAAACTCTTACTAAAATAACTGTCTAATAACTTTGTCTCTATCTGCCCTATAATTAGCAGCAAATTACACGGTCTTTCTAGGAAACTTCCCTGGAAATTATGGACCTGTAAAATAAAGCACTACAGATGGACACAAATACTTGTGGTTTATGTTGGTGAGGCTCTGAGTCTTTTTCACATTTTCAATTGAAGTGGGCAGAAAATTGCTGAATGTGCCCCACTTATCTGGGCTGTGGCAGTGACGTACAACAAGCACACTGCTGTCAGACTCAAGGCTACAAAAACCCTTTTTTATCTGCAGAAGCTAAAAAGCTGCATAAAGTGGCACAAGATGGACCGCGTCTTGGTGATGCACTGCGGTTTAATTAAGACAAATCAAGCAGAATTTAGGTCACTGATCTCTGCACAGGCACACACACTGAAAAATGAACACACACACACACACACAATTCTTTAGAAAGTCTTTCAACGTGTCCCATATATAGACACTTACAGGCAGACCAAACAGATGTCTGCATCACTAATAGCCAACACAGGCTCAGTGACACTAAAACCTGTCCAGCTGCCCTGACACCTGCAGGTCTGTTTGTGGCGGGCCATCATCCTATTAGAACTGTTATTTTTACCTTAAACTGGGACTTAAAATGTCTTGTAGGTCTGTTGTGCTTGGAGTAAAATGCTCCAGGGACTATCCCATCTTATGAATGGGAAACTAATAGTGAGTAACACCGATCTGCAGGAGGGTAACTTTTATGGTCACCAAAAAGCTAGTTCCTGTTTACTCATTTTTCCTCACCTGTGTTCAGTGCTTTCAGACAAACGTGCAATCAGGACAAACATAAAAACCACCGTACCTATGACAGATAACTACTGTTTACTGACCTTTTTGGTCAAAAAAATTTAAAAAGTCCCTGAATTAGAGCCTTTCTTTGTGTGTGACTGAGATGACAAACATAAACATAGTCAACAGCAGTTTCTGACTGTGTTATTGGTGCTAAGTTAAAGGGTACTCCAGTGATTTAGTATCGCACTTCCATAAAGTTGGAACTTGCAAGAGACAGATTAAAAAAGAATGGTCAACATACAGTATATGCAGCAAAGGCCAAGATATTCAGACTTGTAGACCCTAGTATGGGTCAAGCTCCTTAAACACTGGATCCTACACTTCCCACGATGCTTCTCTACTCCTGGGAAACGCTAAGACGTTCAAACTCAATGCCATCGCTCTCTGTAACTCGTAAACTGATTAAAAAAATAGTCAGATAAATTGTCCCAAGAACGAGGGACCATAGCCCTACCGGCACTGGATTTTAGAGACCGATATTGACACAGATACTTTGGATGAAAATAAAATCCCATCATGATGTATCGACGAATTTTTCGGCCTGTCAGATTTAACGGTTTAGCTCCAGTTTTCACCTCTCAACCTGAAGACAAAGCAAATTAGAACAAAAAAAAAGATTAAAAAACATCTTAAGTAATTTTTGCATGCAACACCACATTGTTTGGTTTGAGGTAGCATAATATTTGATTTTGTCAACGTCACAAGCCCCACCTCCACTATAAGGCTGCAATATTTTCCCCATTTTTGACTGTGACCAACAGCCAGTGTGAGTGTAGGTCATGTAATTTATCATAAATTACGTGCAATTTATCTCGTTATTCTAAATGCCTGTAAATAATTCAGATGTAACGAGTTGTGTTCCAAGTGCTTCCTTGCTCATTTGTCGCCTTTGTGCTTTCCTGACCCATTTCCTCAGTGTTTTGAAGCATCTCTTGTTAGGTTCAGAGGTGATTAAAACGACTGTGAAGGTCATGTTGGATAACTATAAGCTGAATTAGCTCTTTAAAATGTAGGTTCTGCTTTCGGGACTGAAAAACAAGGTCTAACTTTTTATGACTGATGACATCTCATTGAAGTAAGGAAAAACTAAAACCAAAACAGTTTTTTTCATCTTGCTTTAGTGTCGTCTCTTCATCCTCATCCTTACATCCTTATGTTACAGTGGGACACATTAGTTTCCTGTTGTGTTTAAGGAGGTAGGAACCTTCATTTAGCCTAATCTGGAACAAATAAACATCTTTGTGTTGCCAACATCTTCTATAGATTCGGTCTGTGTCAGTCGTTTTCTGGCCAAAGTTCACTTAAAGGTGTAGTCTGCAATCCTGATCCAATACACTTTTTGCCACACAACTCGTGCTCGTGCACAGGACAACAGTTTAGACAATAGCGAGTTGGACCGCGGGATCATTTGTGTTTACTGTGAATATTCGCCTCTCCATCTGTCTCCGGTGAGTGACAGTTTCATAACTGGTGTGTCAAAATCAACAAATATTCACTGTATCTGGCAAGTCACACGTCAGCTGAATTAATCTGGTTTACTATGATCCTAAAATATACAGAATTTGCTGTGATTTAACTGCAATAAATGGATCAAAAGGATGCCGAAATAACTACATCATGATGCCGACTTAAAAAGTCTGAATTCATGCTTTGTCAGGTCTGTCCGCAAGACCACAAGCAAACAACTTTAAAAATGCTTGTTTTCTGAATGAAGTTTGGATCGATCAGGGCTCTCCAGAATTGTAGACTCCACCTTTAACCTCTCTAGATATAGTGATAGGATTCCCACAGGACTGAAAAGAGGACAGCAGTCCTATCAAAACATCAAGTTTTAACGAATCAAAAAATATGATGTCAGCATGTTAAATGACACGAAATGACACCAAAGTTGGAAGACAAGTAAAAAGGGTTTTACCTCGGAAATTCTAGTTAAATGTGTATTTTAATGACAGACAGAGCCAGAGCCACAGTGAGCAAACAACAGATTAAGTATCCTGTGTCTCCACCATGTTGACATATAGCATAGGAGTGCAAGGTAAAGAGATTGAGCTCTGGAGCAAAAACCAATAAAAGAGAGGCTAATCAATCGTTTTCAAGTCTGGGGGAAAATGTGAGAATAGTCTGTGCAACAGATGTAGGTTAGTGTGCCAGTGCATGAAACTTGTGAGTGGTTATGTGATCGTGACCTACTTGTGGTGAGGCTTTCCTGCGTGGCCTGTTACCAGCGGATACATGCTGGAAAACAACTGGAGGTGCAAAGATAAACCACCACGCCGTACTTCTGTTTGAACATAAAACAAGTCGGCATTCTTTATCTGCTGAAATACGCAAGATCCGGAGTTACAGGCGTCATCAAACTTTTCTCTCTCAGTGACCAAGGTTACCAACTGTCTTGTCCTTTTTTGAAAAATACCTAATCATGCTTTCTGCCAAAGGAATGA
The DNA here is from genome assembly GCA_003416845.1 of Oplegnathus fasciatus. Classification (NCBI taxonomy): domain Eukaryota; kingdom Metazoa; phylum Chordata; class Actinopteri; order Centrarchiformes; family Oplegnathidae; genus Oplegnathus; species Oplegnathus fasciatus. Next base: position 605,311 of record NTHP01000014.1, read on the forward strand.
AGTCAAACCCAAAGTTTACAGTTAATGTTTCAGACAACAGCTGGCTTACAGGAATAACACATATAAACCTCCAAACTATTAAGTGGACCCTTTCAAAACTGTTGTTAGCAGTTGCCTGGCGGGTTTTTCCTTTGCTTGTTGGGTCATGGGACTTTAACCAAAAACACATTTCCATTAAAAAGCAAAGTAACGCCTAAGTTGACTTTAGAGGGTTCTCACACGCAGAAGTCATAAAACATATTTGCTTTTTTTGCTAAAGGTCTGCTGCATCTAATTCACACCCAAAGGTTCAGTTATTGTTCTCTCTCTACTCCTGCTGAGAGAGAGAGAGAGAGAGAGAGAGAGCGAGTGTGTGTGTGTGCGTGTGTGTGTGTGTGTGTGTGTGTGTGTGTGTGCGCACGGCCAGGAATGAGGTTACTAGGCTTAGGGATTGTGTTGTGGTGCAGTCCAGGCTGAGTGTGTGTGTGTTCTGACAGATGTAGGCCAGAGCAGTTATATAAGGATTGATGTATGACCAGGCAGCCAGCGCGCGTACACACACACACACACACACACACACACACACACACACACACAGAAAAGCAGGCAGGCAGGCAGGCAGCCAGGAACATTAAGAGGAAGTGGCTAACCCAGCAACACACAGACACAAACACAGAGGAACAATCAGAGGCTCACAAATGTGGAAGCGCGCACTAATGCTCTCGCATGTTGACGTGAGCACACGCACACTCCTAATAGGTGTGCACACACAGACATTCACATTTGTGCATTCAAAGAATGCATGAATGCACGTCGGCATACAAGCTTATCTACCGCTGACATGCACACACACACACACACACACATACATAACAGCTGATAGCTTGTCACCCAGAATTATATTTTGATTATTTTTTGTCCACTGAGAGAGAAGGGGGGCAGCCCAAAGCATGTGATTCAAGCAGATAAGATGCATGTCTGCACAAACTGTTGATGACAGTGTGAAAATCAAGGAAATGCTAAACCGGCTTGTTGTTTTGCTTTATATACAAATACAGTTTCCATGGTTTTGGGTGACGTCTTCAGAAATAACGCTTCGCTGACTTTCCCTTTTCACATTAAGACTGTTTACATGATCACCTCTGTGTGAGTTCTGTAATTACATAGAAATGTCTTTTTGTAAGGCTGATTCTGCTGGGTTTGTGTTCTTTTTATGGGTTAGGGTCAATAAATCTTATTGGACTGACAGCGATTCAAAGACAGAGGCGGACAGAGACGTGTCTGTGCATTCTGTGTTGCTTCAGGTGTCGAGTGTGTCTCTGTACAAAAACGTGAGCGGTGTAACCGCAAAACCATTTGTTTATGTGGTCTGATCTCAGTGTAACTCGTGCCTGCCTCTGCATGAAATGACTCAAATGATAAACAGGCAGTAATGTTGTTGTAACCTGTCATAAAAAGCAAATTTATGTAAGCTAGGAACCAGATATTCAATGTTTTTCCCCACAGATTTTCAGATTTTGCAGAAAATAAGGTCAGTTGTTCATAAGCCAAAAAATCCTTTCATATTTGGTTCAGGAGAGTTGAAATACCCATAAATATATTTCAAAGCCCTCTGTTTGCCTTGTTCACCCATTGTGTACATATCATAAGTATCATAAGAGTATTTTCTTTAAATCAAAAGCCTAATTTAGAATTGCAGATGAAACCAGTCTGAGGTGGTCTACAAAAAGCCCAACCCAGACGGTCAGTTATGCAGCTCCTTCACAGGCTTCACGACTGTGTTTCAGCTCATGCATAAGCTGCACGTGCCTCAAGCGTGCGCGACCTTGATGCCTAGCTCTGCCTGTCTGCGTGCGGATTGGGAGCAAACGGAGCTTTGCCTGTTAGCAGGCCCTCCTCTGTTTTAATGATCAGGCTAACGGGGTCAGACGGGAGGGAACAGAACTGAGCAGAACATCGTCTGGCAGCCTGGCTGTCTGCTCAGCTTGCGGACTGTCTGCTGTGACTGTGATCCCGGCAGATTCTGGCAATGGTCAGGACTGCGGGCCAGACACAACACAGTCTAGATGGGTGGTGCTCAAAAGTTTGACCTCTGGCGATGAAGTGATGCCTGTTACCGGGCCGAACATGCAGGTTGGAAGCAGAGGAAAAAAGGTTCTTAACAGTCTTGAGTCATCATATCAGCTTTGACTCTTCATGTGCTGTTTTACTGTATTTCTTGTATTGTGCTGTGTTGTATTATTATGACAGTGGTAAACTGAATAAATTTAAATTATCTTCACCACATAGTAAAATTACTCCACTACAAGTAAGTAATAAGAAATGAGTTGTGAACACAGAGTCAGAGTGAAGCAAAACAGTAAAGTTGAAACTCACTATAAAGCTCCGTAAAGCCGAGGGGCGCTGCAGATTCAGGTGGTAATTCTCCGGAGGTTCATCACCACCACAACACGACAAATGCAGATGCTTCCATAAAGGACTATCAAAGGGTTTGTTGAATAAGTTAATGAGTATCATCAAGATTTGACTCGCATGTTATGGCCTTCACAGTCACTAGATGTCACATCAGCTCAACACAGATGACATCAAATTTTTAGAAAACATTTAAAGAATTTATACAAAAAAGAAATTAAAAGGTGGCAAACACAAACACTAAAATTCAATAGAACAGGTTGAATAATAACAATTAAAATTTGATTAAATTAAAAGATAAAAACGTCCAGTAAGATTCAATCAAAGCAAGACTACAGACTGCTTCAAAGCAAGATTTAAAAGCTGAAAAGCTTAAAATGTTTCTTAAAGGAATTTACTGATATATATCAGATATTTATGAGCAAGTTATTCCATCGTTTTAGTCCGTAGTAAGCAGTAGTTCTTTGTCTTAACTGTTGTTTAATGCTGTAGAGTTCAAAGGCCTGAGGCAGAGGTTGGGAGTATACAAGGAGAGACATATGAAGGAGCTAAACCATTCAGAACTTTGTAAACTAGTAATAAAATTGTCAAATCAGTTGTAATGGAGACAGGAAGCTAAGATGGGTGGCATGTGCTTTCTTTTACTTGTTTTTGTTAGAACTCCTTAAACTGGAAGTTGCATTTTGCACATGCTAAATTCTTCTCACTCAGATGTACAGTATTTAACTTTACACCACTGTATTGTGACGTTCACTGTCTTGTACTGATACTGTTGCACATGTCACACATGCACTGCTTCGCACCCTGTTCCAGTTTTATGTTTTGGTTATTTTTATTGTTGTACCATGATCCTCAAGGGATTACATTTATCCCTCTGTACACTTGTGGATGGATCGACAACAAAAACTGACCTGATTGTACCTGGTTTGAATCAGTGGTAACCATGGTAATAGATCCACGGTACTGTAATTGATTAACCGCCTGTATCTGCAGCTGAAGGGCAGTTAAAATAACAATACTTAAAAGTGGAATTTTATTTCATTTCTTACTGTTCAAGAGCTTAGAGCGTCTGAAATCAAGAATTCTGACTTAAAATCACTGAAAGTAAGAATTATTCATTCATCCTGCCTCAGTGATGGATAGGAATTTCCACAAGTGAAGTGTGAACACACACTCACTCGCACACCATATTTCCCAAACACAGTTTGGCAGTGTTTGTAGGAAATTTGGATGTAATATCAGGCAGCCTGCCGTCAGAGAAGTCTTTCTAACTAGCAGGACAGGACGCCACTCTTCCGCCTTCCATTGCCTCATGAACAACTAAACATGGCTTTATAACAGAAAAGGAGCAAAAGTTTGTATCTCAGACCAAAACTGTGGAGAAATGAGGGAGAAGTATCTGCTTCCCCTCAGCATTTACCTTTTGTTGTGCCATTAAGCCCAATCTAAACTCCCCAATGGAGATGTTTACTGTGGTTGTACTGGTTATGTCCGAAGTATTGCAGATGTTTCAGTGGGATCACCCAGGTGAATACATCTACAAAAAAATCAGAACTTGATACTTAGAGTGGTTTTTACAACTGAGATTATCTCAAGTTACAAAAAGTCAATTTCAAATAAGCAATCCAAAATGTCGATTGAATATTGAATAATCCAGTATTCGAAGGTGGGTGTCGAGAGGAGAAAGAAAGACGAAAGAAGTGAATCTGCAGAGGAATCGCTTACAGCAAGAAATGTATTTATCTTTACATAAATGTCAGTATGTTGTTCTGAGGGCAGAAAAGTTCACGTGTAGGTGTTCTGTCGCAGTGGTGCACAGCTCCAGTCTTGCCGGGGACGAGGGGGCGGGAGCACCCGGACCCAACAGTCGACGCAGATTAGTGAGAGTGGTTGTGGAAACAGTCAGTGGTGGTTTATAGAGAGATAAAAGAAAATTGGACTGAAAAGAAGTCACTTTTAACAGGATCACCACCTACTCATGCAGATGGTTTCCATTAGCAAAATTCCACCGATCACCCTGCTGCCTCATCCTCCGTAAATCAACATAAAAAAACGTTTTTATTGTGTAGCATAAAGAGACTACAACCTGCATTTCCTTGTGCAACCCTGTGTTGTAAAATGACCAATAAATCTAAATTAATAATCTTGAACCTTGAACCTTTTATGTGGCTAGTTTGGTTGTAATAGGCCTTAGTCACATAACTGTAAACCTTAAATGACCTAAAAATACATTTTAAAAATGTCCTGAGAAGCAGAATAAGGAGGCTAAAACAGGACCAATAGGAACAGAATGCCTGGTCTTGGTTAAAAGCCTCACGGACTCAGTTTAAACCGGACAAAGAGAATTTAAAGATGACTTGGCTGAGCAGCAAATGAGTTGATTTAAGTAGGCTAAGCAAAAAGCAATAAAAACGTAAATGAATATCCCGGAATGACGAGGTGGACCTGATCTAAATTCCAGAGATCACAGAAGCAAAACTGAACCAGTTTTGTGACGCTCTGAAATACAAACAGTAAGTCAGAAGGGAATTAGAAGTTCTTGCACACAGGCACTGCATGGCCAGATTGGTGGTGAGGTCAGGGGTTGCTGTCAGCATCATCTGTCAGCGTCAGTGACTACTCTTAAAAAAATTCCTGACGGGAAGCTGTGATTGGTCCGCTTGGAGAACAGAAGGAAGTGTGCGTCACAAACGACCTTCAGGCGGCAGAAACACCAAAACTCTCTCTAACCTTTTAGTTTGTACAGTAGTAGCAGTGGTTCGCACCCCTCCTGAGTGTCTGAACACCGTTTATAGTTATCTTTTTTTATAAAGGTCATCCTCCACTGAGTGACTATTTCATGTCCGTATTCATTATGGTAATTTGGGCTGTTGAATTGCGGTCAAGGGTACGTTTCATTCAGGAAGGGAAACGTGACCGCAGTCTGGCTCAGACAGTACTTGATGCATTTTTTGATTTTTGGGTGCATGCATCACTGACTGACTGTTATTGTTCTTATCAGTAAGTGTCGTTACTTGTCTGCTTCACAAGGACAAACGAGTCACTGAAAATAAAACACATTTGATCAGAGCACACGTTCAGGGTCTGCATCAATGGAAATGCTAATGTACAGTTAAGAGTTAAATGTACATCCGAGAGTTACCAAAGATGAAACATCAAATGATAGACTCATTTTTATCTTTATTCTCAGCGAGGGAGGCATTATTTTTTCTTTAATCGTTGATCCATTAAAGCTTCAAACGTGTGTGTCTGACAGTGAGGGAAATCAGTTCTCACTGGGTGGTCGTATGTGTCACGAAGCCCAAAAGATCAGTCATAAATTTGTTGTCTTCCTTCTCTTCCCTCTGTCCCTGCCTCCCCTTGTCTTCCCTCTTCAGGTTTCTCCTCCAGTGTTTGGAGGATTTGGACGCCAGCCTTCGGAAGCTCAACTCCCGCCTTTTTGTCATCAGAGGCCAACCGGCCAACGTGTTCCCGCGGCTCTTCAAGGTCAGCATTGACCAAAAATTGACAGCTCTGATAATCTCATTTAAAGTCATTTATCAAGCAAAAAAAGCCAAAGAGTTGCTGCTTCCAGCTTCTCAAACGTTAGGATTTGCAGCTGTTTTTATATCATTGCGAGTTGAACATCGTTGGATTTTTGACTGCTGGTCAGATAAGCGAGCATTTGGAAGACGTCACCTTGAGCTCTGATGTCATTTCTCCCCCTCTTTCTCTCTCCGTCTCAGGAGTGGAAGATCTCTCGTCTGACCTTTGAGTACGATTCAGAGCCTTTCGGGAAGGAGAGAGATGCTGCCATCAAGAAGCTGGCCATGGAGGCAGGGGTGGAGGTCATCGTCAAGATATCACACACCCTCTACGACCTGGACAAGTGAGGAAAATACAAACACACACACCGACATACAAACAATTGTCAATCAACTAAACTGTCGTGCAGCCAGAAGATTGTTCATCTTATCTCCGAGTATGAATATTCTATGCATATGTACTGTATGCATAAAGTAAAGGCTTTGATCAGGGATTTCAGCGCCGAAACCAATCACCTATTTAATGTGATTAGAAGCTGATGCTGATCACTACGTAAAATATTTTTACTTTATTTATATTCATACATAAACAGTCCACTTAACCTCATGTCTGTTACCTGTGATATTTTAGAAATTTGACTTACAACTCCAAAGATTTCTATGTATTCTTATTACTCATTTAAAAGTTAAGATTAAAAGTTACAATTAAGCTATTTCACTGGACGCAGCATTATGTTGCCTTAACCCTGCAGAACAAATGATCAAATAATATTCCACATATCCAAATATCCACATTTACATCTTCCTTCCATCCAGAATATAACATCACAGTTGCCTTTTTAAAAACCACCAAACCATCCATCTTTACAAGCCGCACACCTGATGCATCTCCAGCCCCATCGCGTTTTTTCGTTATTGCTCCAAAATATTTGTTTGTTTACACTGTGGACATGAAAATAGATATATATTAAAAATAATCTTTAAATAATAATCTTTCAAATGAAACAGTTAAATTCTACATGAGAACCTGAGAGCTTATAGCTCGTTACCAGGGGCCCCAGCACTGGCAGGTAGGTGGCAGTAGATCAGACTACCTGCCTGCCTGACATGAGTCCCACTCTAGTCAACAGCGCCATCTTGAGTCCACACGGAGCAAGACAGGAACACAAAATCATCCATTGACACCTGTGTGACAGAGCCATGATAGATGGCTGTAAAAACACTGTTTTAGTGATCTTTGTCTATTTATAGTCACCTGTTTTATGATGAACTACTGATTGATCATTTGAAATGAATCTGATTGATCAGAGCATCTTGAAACCTGCATTTCTTACAGCAACAAGAAATGTAACAAATTGATCTCCCTTTTGACGATAATAGACTTCATTCTTATCTATATCTTATTTTAGGATGAGAAAAACAGGTCTTTAACGACCCTTGAATGCGAAATGCAAAATATGTTTCAAATGAACCACCTTTTGCAAGAGAATTGTTGACTTGTTTCTGTGCCATCGTCACCGAGACAAATGCTAGTAGTTTCTTGTTTTACTTGTGCAAATAGTAGATTTCATTTTAGATAAAGAATTTGACCCGTCCCCGTCTCTCTGCCCTCCTCCAGGATCATAGAGCTGAATGGCGGGCAGCCTCCTCTCACCTACAAGCGTTTCCAGACTCTGATCAGTCGACTGGATCCTCCTGAGATGCCTGTGGAGACCCTGTCGGACACCTTGATGGGCCGCTGTGTCACCCCCATCTCTGAGGACCACGGAGACAAGTACGGGGTCCCGTCCCTGGAGGAGCTGGGTGAGAAAACAAACACACACACCTGCACTCAAGACTAGGGCAGACCTGCACAGACTTTACAAGACAGTTTAGGTGTGTAGGCAGCAGGGGGGAGATCATACTGGCCTCAGACCAAACGCCGCAGAAACAAAAAATAGAAACATGGCTAAAAACACCCTCAACAGTGCAGTGAGGAAGAGCGAACTTACAGCTTCCAGCAGTGGGAAAAGTTTAGTAGTTGTAGTAAAAATGTTACCTTATCATTTGAAAACCACCACATTTAACTGTAGATGCCAATAAAATTACAGTGAAAAAAAAAGTCGCTCCCATCACAACAATATCTTTTACAATATTGTACTTTGCTGTAACCATGTTACTATTAAACACATTCTATTAAAACCTTTATTTCCATTCAACAAAATACCGTATTGGCCAACATCTGTTTCTGGAAATGTTATTTTGAAGAAACACTTCGAGAACAGTCCTGTTGGGAAAGTTTCCCAAAGATACTGTTAGTCCAAAAAGAGAATCCGCATCCTTGAAGCCTTTTCTGTTGTAAAGTGAAACATGAAATACTTTGTCTCTCAGTCACAAAACCCTCCAAAAAACCCTAACCCTAGAATTAGATTGGAACTAGAATTAAAGCATTATGTGTTGCCTTAAATCTGACCAAATATTCAAAAAATGTATGATCGATTGAGACTTAAACGAAATGAAAACCCTTCCTCGATTAACACTGTACACTCATTAACCCTGCTTAAACGGTCAATCCAGCTTCTCTATTTAGAGGTTCATCTCGTTTAAACCCTCACTATTGGATCAATCAGGTGACACATTCACCTTCTTTGAGTTTCTATCCAGATGTCTGGTTTCCATTGACAAAAGTTTCCAGTCCATTCATACAAACTGCACTGTAGCGAACTATTTGTCCGATAAATAAGATATTTAAGGTGTCAACTCTCTAAAACCGTCAGTGCAGGTGTCTGCTTTCTCTCTGTAAAGGTTTATTCCGCACAAGCTGTTATTTGTCCCCTAAATTAGCCAGGTAACATGTTAACCCTCTTACATTCAGTCAGTCAAGATGTCTGGTTTTCCATTCACACTCTTGCCGTGCAGCAGCCATCTGCTGCTCACACCTGCACCCAGTGTCCCTAATGAACTTTTTGGGTCACCTGCTAAGAGCCATTGCGTTAAGAAAGCCTGCACGGAATTAGTTTTACCAGACAACATGATTATGATAGATTGAGACGATAGTTACTGCTGAACAGCTCTTATTTAAAGCATCTGACCAATATTTGATCTCTCTACTCCAGCTCAGCACCTGTTGCTTCATCTGCAGGTGGCTCTTACACTTTGTACACTTTTAAGAATGCAGCCGCTTCTTTTTCATTATAGTTTTGTTTTTTTGAAATATGAAATGAGACTGTACAGATGAGATCTAAATTTTAGGACTGCACTGATTTCCCGGAGGCAGAATTTTTCGAGATTGACTCAGACACCTTCCGTATTTGTCACACTGTTCGTCCACAGGCTGCCTGGGATTGCAAAGTTTATATAAAGCTTGTAGTCGTAACATTATGTAATATTCGCATCTATCACGCATTGCGGTCTTATATGCATTTTTCATTAAAAGCAAGCCATAATGCCAAGAAAAGTCTCTCTATAAAATGAAATTTAAAACAACACATTGAATGTGCGGTACGTTTTTTCTTCTCTTGAGTTAAAAATCAATAGATAATACAAGTAAACAAACTGCAAACCAAAAGCAGTTCAGGGTAAAACCCACTCAGCAGTTCAACACACAGCCCTGGTTTATATTCGAAGGAGCGTGGAGCCTCAGGATGCATTGTGCCGAGTGGAAACTTCATGTTGTTCGGCTTTGTGCTGCAGCATGGAGAAAAAGGTCACTGTGTTTCCCCACTGTTCCTCTAATAAAGGAGAAGTGCCACTGCTGGAATGATGGTGTAATGCATACACAGTAGGTGTACAGATGAGTTATATTATGCAACAGTTATTTATGAAATTTGGATGAATAAACTGAAAATAACAAGCCGAAAGGTCACCATCTAGTTCCTGGATTACTGAAACAGTCGTCAAAGCAACCAGTTAGACGTGGCCGGTCATGCTTTGTGGAAATTGTTAGCAGGTTGGAGCGCATGCCGATTGCCTGCATGAACCTACGTGTTGTACAAGATTTTAATTTAGCGTACGTGACATAACTGACTGACATAACTGAGGGACCGCTGACTCATCCGACATACGGAGTGCAACACTGTTTGTAAAACAGGAAGGTGATTCAGGTGAATGTTTTCAGGCTTTGACATCGAGGGCCTGCCTTCAGCCGTGTGGCCGGGAGGAGAGACTGAGGCTCTGACGAGGATAGAGCGCCATCTGGAGAGAAAAGTCAGTACTGCACCTCCTTTTGGGACACTAAAACTCTCACTAAAATACAGTATTGTATTCCTTGACATAGAGAACTGTGGAAAAGTTTAGATTCTAAAGTGAATCATTCTTTCACTACAGGTTTTATAGACTGATGGACTGGCTGATATCTGACATTTTATCAGTTTTATTCCAGTATTGACATACCTTTCCTTTTTTTTCCTTTTTTTGTCATATTCTTTAAAATGATCATCTTTTTTATAATTGTGCCCTGCATTTAAAGCCCCTTGAAGGACATTTTTATTTGTGATATTGGGCTATATAAATAAAGTAAACCTGGCTTGACATTTCTTTTATTGACCATTCCTCCCTCCCTGTCCTCATGTGTTTGTGTCTCTCTCTCTCTCTGTCTCTGACGTTTTCCAGGCGTGGGTGGCTAATTTCGAGCGTCCCAGGATGAACGCCAACTCGCTGCTGGCCAGCCCAACAGGCCTCAGCCCCTACCTGCGCTTCGGCTGCCTCTCCTGTCGCCTTTTCTACTTCAAGCTCACTGACCTCTACCGCAAGGTCTGCTTACAACTCCTCCGGTGCAGCTCACTTTGGCTGTAGCTGTTTTATATCAACTCCTATGGGCTCCCATGTCATGCGTGCACCTTACAGGTGTAGAGTATATATAGAGTTAGAGTATAGTTATACATATTAAGTTAAGTTAGTTTTATATACAAGCAAAACAGAGAAGGCCTGTATCAGTCACTCAGTTCAAGTAGCTATACAGCAACAGCTGCATCTTTTTATTTTTTTGTGTGTTTGTTTAGTGATATAAGGATTGTTTAAGGACTTAAAAAGCTCTTTGGATAAGGACTTTTTTTTGCATATGAACTGGGATATGTTTGTTGGGCTTTAAGTACTTAAATGAGACATTTATAGACTAATTATCATATATCTACAGTCAACAGCCAGTGCCAATCACTTTATTAGCTTCATTGTTAAGCACCGTGGGGAAAAAATGAAAGAAGGTTAAAATTCCCCAGACATCAAACTGAGACGACTGGACCAGAATTCAACTCATATGCGCTTAATACATAAAACACAAACATATTAATTTTTTCATGATTATCTTGTCTGGAATTTCCCCTACTACTACCATAATGTTTTGTACTTAACCAGATGTGTTTTGGCCTAGTATTTTCTATTCTTGCTGTGTATTTTTATCCAGGTGAAGAAGAACAGCTCCCCTCCGCTGTCTCTGTATGGCCAGTTACTGTGGCGGGAGTTCTTCTACACCGCGGCGACCAACAACCCGCGCTTCGACAAGATGGAGGGAAACCCCATCTGCGTCCGCATCCCCTGGGACAAAAATCCAGAAGCACTTGCCAAGTGGGCCGAGGCTAAGACAGGTTTCCCCTGGATAGATGCCATCATGACTCAGCTGAGGCAGGAGGGCTGGATCCATCACCTGGCCAGGCATGCAGTGGCCTGCTTCCTCACCAGGGGGGACCTGTGGATCAGCTGGGAGGAAGGGATGAAGGTGAGGATGCGGAAATTTACAGTACACAGGGTGGAGGGGAGGGATGGGGTGAAGGTGTCTCCTGTGGATCAGTCAGCATACTGCCAAAAGAGCAATTCAACAAAGTCATAATATCTTTTTTTAGGATCGATGTTCACTAAACAATCTCAACAATTTTAGACCCATGACACTTGAACATCAAGTTTAAAACAAATCTGTTGTCTTTGTGTTGCAGGTCTTTGAGGAGTTGCTTCTAGATGCAGACTGGAGCGTGAACGCGGGCAGCTGGATGTGGCTGTCCTGCAGTTCATTTTTCCAGCAGTTTTTCCACTGCTACTGCCCCGTGGGCTTCGGCCGGCGCACCGACCCCAACGGGGACTTCATCAGGTGGGTACCTTTCCTGGCATCGCCCCTTGGTGCCCACCGCTGACCCATCACCTGGATGGCACCCTTCCTCCCTCTGTCTCTCTGGACTACACACATACAGGGAAACACAGAGGCGCTGAGAGAGCAGGAAGGAACTCAGACATGCTTGTATGGACTTGCAGGTTCAGTGTGTCAAAGGAGCTGTAGAAATGAATATATATTACAGGACACACATCGTTTTTGTCAGATTTAATAGTCGAGGGCTTGAGTAATGTTTTGAAATGGGTTGTTTTCAAGTTACTAATTTTCTAATCTACAGTAAAACCAGTACCCTTGTTCTGGTTCTCAGAGTTCAGTCAGCTATTGCAATGACCACAGACAAGAGACAGATAGACACACACAGGTCATACACCATCACAGGTTTAATTTACCAGACAAAAGCAGAGAGAGAGAGAGAGAGAGATGGAGGGATCAAGGGGGACCACCAGATCTGTGGGTAAGTGAATGAAAGAGAATAAACATCCATCCCTCCTCTCCTTTTTTTATTTTTGCCCGTCGGTCCATTTTCTTTTCTGTTAAAACTTCAGCACTTTAGTTTTTGGAATCAGGCATGTCTTTTGTAATAATTTCAGTGTTCACAGTGCACTTCTTTGCGTGCCTTTTTAATTGTCTGTGATTGTCCCTTTGGTGATTGTGTACGCGTGCGTATCTTTAGTTGATATGTAACTGTTGCCACCAGACGATTTTTACTGCAAAGGCGTAGATTAATTCTTCTCTTTCTCTGGATGTGGCTCTGTGTTTGTATTTTGGCTCATCTGTTTCTGGGGGATTGGGGGAAAAGTTCAGCTATCCCTCTCCCCTTCGTAGATTGTAGCTGATTACTTTTAAGATGATTGGCCGTTCTCACGCCCACGCCCCCCCTACCCAGGTGCAGCCGGGCTGCCAGCCAGGGCTGCCTTGGATGGAAGTCGGGGACCGAGTTTAGAAATCGGTGGCCGCTTGTTTTTACTTACCTGTGCAACCTTGAGGGACGGGACTTTGCTCACACCCCAGCAGCACCCTCTGGGCAGGTTTGTAACTCGGTAGCGTCTCATTTCGTCAAAAGGGATTCTGACCACTTGGTAGGGAAATGTGAACGCCTTGCCTGCATTCGTTAGGTAGAGGACTATGAAGCATTCCCCAGAGGGTAGTGAGGAGAGGCGTTGGACCAGCTGTAGCTCTGCCACCGCAGCGATGCACGGTTGGCGCCGGTACTCGTTACCTGTGCTGTGCCAAGCGAGCCGGTCCATTGTCCAGACGCTGGGCAAAGCCCCTCGTCCGACCCTTTGTGAAATGTTCAGTGGTGCTCTGCTTATGTCAATGCAGCCTTGTTGGTTCAGGTGGACCTGGAGCAGTGGCTGGTTAATATAGGCACTGAGAAACACACGCATGCACAGACGAGCAAACACGCACACGCACATTCAGATACAGCACAAAAAAGCAGCATGATGCAAACTAAGTCAGTGGAAGGATGTGAATGATGCAGATGTGCTTTAGGAGCTTTAAACTGCAGTGAAGGAGCATTTTGTCTAATTAAAAATCTTAAACTGGATGTAGAAGTTACAAAAATAGAGATTACCACAGAAGCTGGAAATATCAACATTTAGGACGAGGCGATAATTGCTGTTTGTATCCGAGAACAACTTGTGATAACCACAAAGCAAAACGAACAATGACAACGTGTGCTATACACGTGAGCCCCATTCTTTCCAGTTGGGGAACATGTCCATTGGTTGTTTGTGGCCAATAAATGCAGAGTGAAAAAACATTCAAGTTCAAATTTGTAGCCATTCATCCATATACAAGTGTACAGTTTAAAAATCAGGCTTACAGAGAAAAGAGTCAACAAGTAAAAAATTCCTGAGAAGCCTTTGCACATGCACGTGATATTAAAATGTTATAATAAAACAATTAAGAACAAAAAAAGCAATGAAATTTTGTTTTGAGTTGTATCTGAGTGCACCACCTCCCACTCACCACAGACTCCTCCTAACACACCACCCGCTGTCCTCTGTAGGACCACTTGACACTGGCAGGTCGCGGATCTTCCTGGCAAAAGGGTTGTGGTCCCTTTTGGTGAAATGAGGGGGCCCCCTAGTGGGCCAGCCCAGAGTGTGGCGCTGTGGTTGTGGGAGGGGATAGTCAGCAGGGGGGCTTTGAGCCTGCTGACCACTTAAAAGACAACCACCACAGTCTGAGGGACAGGGGGAGCAGGCATGAGCTCTTTTCTCAGTCCACCACTGTCTGATCATGGGGGAGGGAGTGGGGGCCTGGAGCTGTGAGGCACAATGGAAGACTTCTGTCATCGACTAGGGACTTTCAGTATTATTTTAAGTAGATATTTAGCTTTAGTCGCTTTTTTTCTGGAGCTGAGGACACAGGGACGTGGACGCTGAGCCTTAGAATTAAGAATTTAGTTTTAGACTTTAGAATTAGAATTTAGAAGAATTAAACGTTTTTTAGTCACTGCTGATCAATTCCTGATCAAAGTGCAGCCAAAGGGGAAATCGAAGACAAGAAAGTAGTTTTCATTCATTCTTATTTTTTCAGCGGTGCGAAAGGGAAAAAAGAAAAAACAGATCTCTCGATGGCAGAACTTTTCCACTGTACACCTGCTCTGGTCAGGGTGGGATGTTGGGGTGGGGGGGAGGGTTGCGGGTGGGTGGGGGTCAATACACTCTGCTTTCTAACCGGGTGTTACAGTAGACGTCTCCTAGCATCATCAACCCAATCGGCAGCGATCTCTCTAGCGACGGGGCATTCTCCGTACCAACCGGAGCGCCGTCCGCCGCGTGTGTGTCGGTCCACAAGGCCGCACCACCCCCTGCCCCCACCCCTCTCTCTCTGCCTCTCAGCGCTGCACTGTGCCACTTCCCACAGTTCCACAGTTCCACTTGCCCCCCTCCTCTGTCCTGTCTGTCTCCCCTCCTCGGACTCGGTAAGGTCGGACCAAGTGCAGTAGGTAGGTGGCTTCTCTTTGTCACATGGAGCAAATCCAGACAGCCCAGGGGGAAAAAGAACAAAACAACTTAATCAGGTTGGAATGGTACTGTGAGATGTTGACCTCTCTATCTTGTTGCAGTCATTGTTTTATTGGCTTCTTCTCTTGGGGGATCACACTTTTTGTCTGCGGTGTGGCTGCTATCACACCAACTTACAGTAAATGTTGTTCGGGACCACAGCCCCTCGTTTTTCTACCATGTTGTGAACTATAGTCCTCAGTGTGCACTGTGATGGTAACTCACTTCAGTGCCAGAATCTCCAAAAGTCCACAGCGACTTTGTACTCGTACTCTCATGTACTGTAGCCATACTGTGCAGTGTTGTGGTTGTTTGTAGCTTTCATTTTGTAGCAGCTATTTTCCATAATACTTGTAAGCATGAAGTGCTGAAGACCAGCATGCTCTTATCAGTTACAGTACATACAGAGGCTGTAAAATTAAAACTGAAATGTATCATGTGACACAATGATTCATGTAGATTACAAAAAATACATACATAGATACATAATGTCACAATTAAACTTAATACTGTACCTTTTTCAAACTAATATTTGAAATAGTGAAAACACAGTTGTAGCTATTAAAGATTTTTTTCTAGTAATAATTTCACTTCTGTTACAACCACTGTAAGATATTTTTTCCTTAACTTGTTTTTAAAAGAATACCCTTTTGCATCCCTGCATCACTCCCACCCCTGATTTACTCTGTAACCATCCACGTCCTGTTGACGCAAGAGGGCAAATCTAATGTCTCCCTGTGCTTCCAGACGATACTTACCTATCCTTCGAGGTTTCCCCGCTAAGTTCATCTACGACCCGTGGAACGCTCCGGAGTCCGTGCAGGCGGCCGCCAAGTGCATCATCGGCGTCCATTACCCGAAGCCCATGGTGCACCATGCAGAGGCAAGCCGGCTCAACATCGAGAGGATGAAGCAGATCTACCAGCAACTTAGCCGATACAGGGGACTGGGTAAGAGATCAGTAAATGAACAAACCTAAAGACTGTACAGCCTCGCTAGCTGCAGTACACACTGAAAGCTGAAGAAAAAAACTTGGCTATTCTCATATTCTTAATATCAGGGTGGCAAAAGAGGGTGTTGGCAGAGAATAGGCCGTATTGTCCCCTAAATCAAAGAGAGAGATCAGTGTGGTGGACATTTAGGACTTCTCAGACTAAGTCAAACTCAACTTTCATCACTTTCAGCTATACTTTGAAAAACAGGTTTCCCAAACATGTCATCGGGGACACAAGAAAAAGGAGAGGAAGCCGATCAATGCCAAAAAAAAAGGAATGTTCTCCTCCTTTTAAAGGTGTCCTGTGGAGTTTTCTTGTAGACAAACAAAAGTTACGTTTACATTCAGTGTTCGTTTCTCACCAAAACACGTTGTGTGAATCCTTGAATGTGTCGAGTGCATTCCCTTCCTCATAAAACATTTGCAAAGCCAATTTTAAAAGTATTTTAAAACACTGTTTACATTCATGTCTACTAGCTGGCAGTCTTCTTCCCTGCCTTGGCATGTTACCGCCACCTGCTGATCAGCGGAACGTACAAACATTTGTTGTTAATGTTATCATGCTACCATGTGCACAGTAAGCATGGTCATCATTTCTCTCCATTAAATCAACTGCAAAGATGATGAGACCCAAACCAGTTATTCCCAACATGGGGGATTTTCTGTGAGGCCATCAGCTGCATTCACCTGGCGTCCGTCTCTGCTAAATGTCCAAATGGAAACAAATTACGGACGTGTGCCCTCTTTGTAGTAAAAGCTGTCTTCAAAATAAAATTCCTCCCTTCACAAGGTAGAAAAACAAAAATGTGTGTATGTGTTCGTGTCTTTCAGGCCTGCTGGCGTCAGTGCCGTCCACCAATGGGAACGGGAACGGAGGAATGATGGCCTACTCTCCCGGAGAGCAGCAGCCAGGGACCAACAACAACAACAACAACCACAACTCACATTGTAAGTCACTTTTCGAATAATAACACATTTTCTTCTAGTTATGGTTGGTGCCGTCATGAATGACGTGGTAAATGTACCCATGGCAACTGGTCACATTTCTTCATCTGTGTTATTCCTTTTTCAGTGCCTGGAGTGTCGGGGAGCTCCGTTGCAACAGGTAACGGCAGCGGGAGCATCCTGCTCAACTTTGACAATGAAGAACAGACTACGCCTAGCAGTGCTGGACAGCAGCAACAACGACTGCAACCGCTCCAACAACAACAGCAGCAGCAACAGCAGCAACAGCATGGTAGGTCATCCCCTGACATGGGTGTTTCCTATTAGCATTTCTAGTATTTTACATTTGGCTTGTGTTTTGCGCATTTTGCCCCACAAACAGCAGGGCGGAAGCGGGTCGACGTTGTAATGGGTCCGTCCTTCGACACATCGGTCCAGATTAAGATGTTTCCACAGCTGCTGGCCAGATTGTCACAAAATTTGCTGTGGATAGTCGAGGTCCCTAGAGGATAAATCCTGCTGTTTCTTGTGATCCCGTAACCTGTTCCTCTATCACCAAAATTGATATCAGAATGTGCAGATTGACAATGAGATTCGTCCTCCCCAGAGATTGAACGCTTTCAATTAAAATGACTTTCCAGTCGCACCGCCCTAAAAGCACATTTAAAAATGGTATTTGGGATAAAATGTTCCAAACTTAAGGTTCGCTTTTTCTGGGTTTCCTGACCGGGTATCAACCCCAGGCTACAGTAGTGGGAATTTTCAGTTCCATGACTGGCTCATTACGCGAGTAGCGTGGTATAATGAAATAACGCAGCTTCTAGTTTCATATGTAACTCTAGTTTTAACGTCTCTACTGGCCGGCGAGGGCCTGGGTTTCACTTGCACGACCTGAGGTGTCATTTTTATAACTGGCCCTATAAAGTGGATGTGCACATAATGAACTAACACAAAAAAGCGAGTCTAGTATTGCTCTTAAAAAGCCTACAAGCCGTTATTAAATGATGATGAGGAGTATGTGATACTTAACCTTTGAGTCCGCTCGCAAACCACAAGTGTCTGTTTGATGTGTCTGTTGCAGGATACCACTCAGTGCCAGACGCCAGCCAGACCATCACCAGCAGCCGACTCTACCACGAGTTTGCTGTGCCTCAACACCCAGGTAGGAAGCAGGAAGGGTCTGGTGCATCTTTCTTATAATGCTTACATTGTTAGGATGCTTTTCAAATGACCTTCATGCCCGAGTTGTTGATCAAATTAGTTTTAAAGTATAATTTCTAAAATACAGTTCCAGATTAAATAAAGGCATTTGTCTAATTTGTATGAATGCTGCCACAAGAGGGCAACTGTATTCCTCGCCAGCATCGGGTTCTTCCAATTAGAGGGAGATCACATCAAACTAGGTCTCACATTTTCTCGACTCACACATCCACCTAGTTGAGCGTTTCTGATAACATTTTTTCTTCTCGCCCGCTGGGACTTTCAGGACTCCTCCTGCACACCCGAGGCAGCATCACAGGAAAGCGGGAGCGCGAGTCGGAACGCGAGGGGTCGGGAGAGAAAGACCCGGCGTCCTGCTCCGTTCACAAGATGCAGAGGCAGAGTGCAGAGGTCAGGCTACTGCTCATCATAATACCCACTGTCTTTAACGTCACTTTTATTGCTCAGATGATGATTCAAACTGTCGGGATGACTGTCTGTGGAATGAAAATACTGAGAGCTGAAAGCTTTTGTGTACTGTTAAAATAATAGTTTTTAAAAACAGTCTACAGAATATCACCAGATGCATATTTTAACTCCTCCTGAGACACTTTAGATCATTTAATGTTCCAGTATTTTACAGTCTTTGGTCTTTTCTGTCAACCCCCCTTTTTTTCTCTTTTGCTGTCAGTTAACCAAATCAAAATTCATGCATCAAACTGTTAATATACATATATATATATATATATATATATATATATATGGAGATATACACTCCAGTTGTCAGTTGATTTGGTACACCTAACTAAAACTAATGGAGTCTAATACAACAGTCCTGCAATATATTTTCCCTTTACGAAGGTTAAAACCTTCGTAAAGGTCTGGATTTTCTTCACCCACTCCTACGTAGGACACAGCAGCTGCGCCATGCAAACACAAGTGTGGTAGCTGGAATGTGCTAATCCGGGGAGCGAATGGAATAAAATAGTTGTTTTTCCGGAGAGTTAACGCAGGGGAATAGGACAGTGGCGTATCCTGGCGCACCGTGACACCAGTGTGCTTACATAGAAAACAATTCATGTGTGGGTGTTTTGATACCACTGGTGTTGCCCTTTATGCTTCTTAATGAATTATAAATGTGCACGCAAGGCTGAAATCTCCACACACCACGTAAATCTACATTCAAAATAGCAGTGAAAGTTAGAATGATGACAGATGTTTATTGTCATTCCTTCTCGCTGCCTTTTGACAAGGCAATCGCACAACAAACGAAGACTGTTCAGGTGTATAATGTCTCTCTGCTCCCACTACAAAGTAAATATTTTTCATCATCACATAGTCTATTGGCAGCAGAGAGAGTCATCTATGTAAATATCACCCTGTCATGACGTTGCCATGCTCACAATAAAAAATACAAAGCAGAATTCAGGACACTAACTATGCAAAACAATGCTTCGAGCTAGCAACGGAAACTAGGAAAGGAAAAGAGGAGTGACACCTCTCAGAATGCTTTTGTTAAAATCACTCTCAGCTGCCAAGAAAAAATACCTTCCTGCAAAATTTGAAAGTGAAGTGTGCCAGGTTTTCTCTCTGTAAAATGTCTTTTCTTGTCTTCCCTGCAGACTACCTAGAGCAGGCAGAGGTGAGACTGTCTGAATCCACATTAGAGTGACCATCCGGCCAGCGGACAGAGAGAGAGAGGAAATCCCAACGTCGCCACCTGTCCTCCAAACACCCGCAGCCCTAGACGTGACTGCCTCCTCTTCGGACGCAGCGCATCTAAAAGTGCTCTCTGTCTTTACAGTCCAAAATTCCCCAGGGTGTAAACTCAAAGGTGAAAATGTGATTTTTGGCTCTTGACACAATTTCTAGAAGGGCTTTTTAGAGTTTGCTGACCTCTGACCTCTCGTAGTGGCGTTCTGACAGGTGCGACGACCTCAGAGGAATGTGCAAAGAAACAAAACGCCTCAAACTTACAGCTCGACAAATTATTTATAAAAAAATAAATAAAATAAAAATAAAAAACTACATTATTGTCTTAAAACTGCTGCCACCAGCCAGTATATACTGTACGAACTTTGGAGCAGCTATAAATGTAAGTAATGGAATATTTAATTTTTTTTTTAAGCTGCAAATACAACCGTCAATCACCTTGTCTGCCCTTACACCGATGTAAAACCAGGCTAATTATGTCAGGGTTTAAAGAGAATTCTTTTGTACTTTTACTACAGCTTTGTAGTATGTACGTCCTAATGTGCTACATCCCACCAGGAAAACACCGCCAGTCTCACTCTAGGAATATTTTGTCACAAATATAACAGTCTTTACATTGGAAAAAACGCTGTTTATACTCATATTTTTATGTTTCTCGTGTTGTTGAGGTGAAACGTTTGTAAATAAGGTGATTAGATTTTTAACAAAATAGTTTTTTCCCAGAAAACATGCATCTTGACATCCAAAAATTGAAGGACGGGTTTTTACTAATCTTTAAACTGTATTACTGTGTTATTAACCCTGATTTCACCAGGCAAAATCACTAAAAGCACGTGTGTATTCGCAGTAACAGCCTGGCAGGTCGTTGCAGGGACTGTTGGAGTAACTTCTAAATCTTCTGTCTCACTAGTTTGCATGTAAATATACTGTAAGGTTCTTCAGGCGCTGGAGGTCCAGTTGGTGAGTGAGCACGACATCTGGGAACATCTACCACTGCCTGGTTAGCACACGTGATCACTTGGTTTGTATCGGCAGCTAAAAGCAGTTCTTGGACATTATTTAAGACGTACAGTATCGAGGATAACAAACAGTCAGACCAGTTTCTATTGTTTTTAAAAACGTGTTTACAGTGTGTTACTGTAGATTAGTGAGGAGACCTTTTTGTCAGGTCGCTCTGGCTGTAAAACTGCCTTTTAGAATGTGGCATTATGGGTAAAAGAGTTCTTGTGTAGCTTACTTTGTAGTTCTCTGTGGGAAGTGCCATGGCGTGACGTCTGCGAGCTCATCGTGTAGCTGAAGACTTTAGAAGTAAAACTGGTCTTAAAAGCAACTGGTCTTGAAGTAACTATCGCTGTTTCGTTTTAGGTTTCTTTGTTGGGGTTTTCCGTTTTTTCGAAAACCATTTCGATCCTGAGCCTTTGGTGCTTAAAACATAATACACACGAAGATTAAAATTGCTCACAATTCCCTTTAACATCATCCAAACATGAGCAGGCTCTGTTCTGTATGCTTATTGAGAATTATAGGGTTTTTTTTTCACTTGACCATCTTTATAGTTTCAAGTGTTGCTTTGTCATCCTGGCATTGTTTCCCACATCATGAATCATGTACAGATCGCCTATGATCGGTTATAGAATAGAAGTGTTTTGGCGCTCGGCTCACAGCTGTTGACCATCAGAGCCTGGTTGATCCTTCTACAACATTTTTGATTTGACTTCGCCCTTCAAAAGCCAGTCACATTTTCACCTCTCTGTTTCCCCGCTGCGAATCTTCATCGTTTTCTAAAAATGTCTCAAAAGCAGATTACGCCTGTTGTGGTTAAAAAGACAAATGACTTTGGAGTATCTCCGAGGCATTCTGTGGTCTTGGAAAATTTTGAACTTTTTTTGCTGTGCAACACGTTCAACAACCAAAAACACATTGCGCGGTCAGTTCGGGCGAGGATGTGGTTCGAGGTGACTTCTGTCAAACACCATGAGGACGGAGAACACTGGCAGTTGGGTGCGAGCTCCTCTCGAAGGTGTCACATTTTTCTAAGATTTCTTAAAAAAAACAAACCAAAAACTTGCTAAACAAAAAGGAAGGAAAAACGAGTCGACACAATAAAAGACAGGTGACAGCATCTGATCCAAATGAGCCTAATTCTGTCAGCGAAACAGAAACCAACATTCCTCAGAA
>NTHP01000014.1:640416-655882 GCA_003416845.1 Oplegnathus fasciatus
TCTTGTTGTAACATTAATTTTGGCCACAAGAGGCTGAAGTTCACCAGTACCCCATTCTAGCATTCATGTTTTCTTCCAGGAGAGTTTTAAATAAAAATTTGACTTGACTTGATATAAATTAAGGAATGAATCTTTTTCTTTTTTTAAAGATTATTTGGGCCATTTTGCCTTTATTGGATTGTGACAGCTGAAAAGAAACAGGAAGGGCGGGGGCGAGAGAGAGGGGATGACATGCAGCAAAGGGCCCAGGGTTGGAATCGAACTCCAGCCGCTGCAAAAAGGACTAAGCTTCAATGGCATGCACTCTACACAGTTATCTACTGGGTCTTGACATGTAAAATATTGTGTTAGAGGGAACTACTTAGTTGTTATTTCGTTGTTAGAATATATTAAAACATATGTTGCCCAGCAGTAGGAGAAGTGCTGTCGACATGACAGTAATGTTACATAACTTGCTAACACACAATACAGTATGTACCTTGTGTTTAGAGTGCATTTCAGTCTATTTAGAACATGCATTAGTGTTGCACTTCAGCCTCTTGTGGCCAAACTTAGAAAAATGAGCCTTAAAAAAAAAATGTTTTTCACTTGCCTCTCAGGGCTTCCGTAGGGTTCATTGGAGTGACAGATCAATTTAACAGCTTTATATGCATGAATAGCCCATTCACAATCCTATAAGCCATTTCATGAAAAACATAAAAGGCATTTAACAATCTTTTAACTACTAGACTAGGGCGTCTGTGAACTTCTGCATGAATCCCCCCCTCAGCAACTCTTTTTCTTTGCAGTTATCGCATTTTTACTGATAATTAACAGATAAGTTAAGGACAAAGATGGATCAGCAATGAGGTTGGATTCATGCTCATGAATAAAAACTCAGGTGAGTCGTGCATCGGTGCCTTGGTTGCTAGCTAACAATAACACTTAGTGACTGATTCAGGCTGGGAACATTTATTCATTTTATATTAGACCGAAAAACATTTCTGTTTCTAAGTGACCAGTGAACAGTAATAAGTGTTGTGGAACTGCTTTCCATGTGTGTGGATGCGTGTGGAGGGATTCCCTCTCTGCATACATTAAAATTAGAACTACTGCGCAGTATAAGGATAAAGAACCCAACAATGCAACACCAACAACAGTGTGGAATATACTTTCCATGCTGTCTGTGTGACCATCTTTTGTTCTACATTCCCACTCTCCCGCCCTCTCATACTGCCGCCAACCTGTTTGTTTGAATTATGCAAAAGCCATAAGGCATCCAAGGTCTTCCTCAGGAATTCCCAAATATGATATTGTATATGAAAAGGTTTTAGAAACAGAAAACACAAAAATTACCATATCACCTTAGCGAAATGGCCATGTGTTTTAATAGCAGTAAACTCATGACACGTGCCCACAACTGGTTCCATTTAATCTCTTCGTCTTTTTTTATTTTATTTCTGGTAATATTCTGTATGTTCTGTATATTGGCTGTCACCGTAACTGTGTTTATCTTCCCAACAAAGCACTCTGTGAGCTAAATGCCAAGGCTTGTTGTTGGAGTAATGCCACGTGGGAAGTGAGGAAAGTAGAAGAAAGGACTGACGGTGACTCACTACCTGAAAGAGAAATTTCATCAGCTTTCAGTGAAATGCCAAGTCATGAGTCAATACTTAAGGCAGCGAGGGATGGCAGGTTCAGAAGAAAATGATCCACCTCCATAATTAATAGCCCACTACACTAGAAGCTAGAAGTAGGCACATTATTTTCCTGAGTTCTTATGATCACGGTTTCACACCTTCACGCAGTTGCCTTTTGAAAACTGAATATGTTCTTGATTTGTCACTAATCTGTGTTTCTGTCAGCTGAACTGGTTATCAATGTGTTGGTGGTCAAAATGCAGATATGCTCGCGGGGGAGCAGCCCAGTATGCCGAGGAATTGCGTCCATATTGGACAATTCTGCACCTCACGATTTACATCCAATGCAAATGTTCAGTGCCAACACAGGAAGTGGTGTCCTCTAGTGAGGCGGACAGTGAGGGTGTAACATGTTCGACTTTCATGCAGAACACTGACCTTCATGTCCCATCACAGACCTGAAATTGCGTTTTTATTAACCATATTTAAACATGATCTTTCCCCAACGTCAACCGAGTGATTTTGTTGCATAACCCTAACAATGCCTTAACCGTATTTTACTTGACATTACCGCAATCATTCCCTAACCTTAAAGCAATCGTTCAACATTTTGGGCAATGTGCTTATTCGCTTTTTTAGACGAGAGGATTGATACCACTCCTGTGAGTGTCCTTTAAATATAAGGCTAGAGCCAACAGACATGTTAGTTTAGCTTAGGAGAAATGGGGAAAAAGCTAGTTTAATTTATCATGTTATATTTTGTTTGTTTCATCCGTACCAAAAGAAAAAAAATGCAATTTGCTTTTTTACAGGGGGTTATGTCTTGGACTATTTCTTGCCTGGGAGCAGTAACTTCCTGGAGTCTTCACTGGTTGTCTGGCAACTGGTCCTGGTCAAGAAATAGTCTGGACCTCAAACGCTTGTAAAATGGCAAATTGTCATTGTTACACTTTGGTTTTTATATGAATTAAACAAACAAGATACAAGCTGTTAAGTGCTGAGCTTTAGAGGTGCTGGGAAGTGGATTTTGTTACTGTTTGACAGAGCCAGGTGAGTTGTTTCCTTCAATTTCGGTCTTTGTGCTAAGCTAAGCTAACTATCTTTAACAGACATGCACAGGAGTGGTATCGATCTTCTCGTCTAACTCTCCACAGAAAGCAAATAAGCATATTTTCCACATCTCAAACTATTTCTTTAACCATACCATAGTTCCCATGTATAGATATTGCAGAAAGCGAGAATTTAATGAACATAATCTGGGGTTTTGCAGAATTCTCCAGTACTTTCTTATTTGGCAGTGGGTTTGGGGGGACACTTGTGAACACTTGAGTGCACAGTTTCATGCACATTGTCTCTAGCACACAGTCCTTAAGACCCTGTGTCTTGTACGTTTTACCACGCATCCAAAATGTCGTTACTGTTTATCTTCTTTTCACGCACACAGGAGTTGGCAAAGAAGACCAAACCTACAGCCATGTTGTGTGTAACCACCACCAATATAACTGTACTGTATACGGCCGTAGAGACTCCTGTGTTTCTGACCATAACCACCAAGGTTATGGCTGAAAGATAACTTTGTAATGGGACATTTACGTGAACCAGCACCTCCACTTACTCATGTGTAATAATGAGGCTATCAGTGATTAATTTAAGCGACAGTCTAGGACGTCACTGACTGATGAAATGAACTAAGATACAAGGATGAAACCGTGTCTTGCTTAAAAATAAGATAAGATAAGATCAGATGGATTTCCTTGTCTCTGTGGGAAATTTGCTTTTGACATCACAGTGTCTGCAGCATATAATCACAGCAAAAAACAACAGTAAGAAACAACAAATACATTCACCCATCAATTGCACATGCCCATCTATATCAGAAAAAGTGCACACATGGTACAATATATGACAGTGATCAACGACAAGAGGAACAGCTACGGCACACACATATACAAAAATCATACAAATCAAAATTAGAACTCAATAACGGTATTTCATCACTGATGAAATACTATAGGGTATGTAACCATGCCATATGGACACTCCTGTGTTTCAGTGCTAAGGAACATTGACATTAAAAGATAACTTTGAAACGCGAAACGTAAGTGTAAATAGAGAGAACCAGCAGTTTTCCTACGTCTCTATAATGTGATGCAATCTAATCATCAATTACTCATTCTCAGGTCTGAACAAAACAGCAGCCCACTTTACAGAAACCACAAGCAGCCAGAACTCGCACCATACAGGCCTTGTGATGCAAGACTAGTTTCAAAGGACAACCTAATATAATCTAAAATCCAAACAGGGGAATCACTTTGCTCAAAAAAAGTTGCTAAAAATACTGAATCAAATTATTGTAAACAAACAATATTAGTCCAAATCACAAAATAATTTAAACTCTGTAGCATTATTTGGTTATTGATTAAAACTATAGGGTATTTGACTGTACCCTCTAGAGACTGCAAAATTGAAGGAAAAAATTTGAGATTCAGTGACTCTGAGCACGTCTGTAACGACGCTTATATAATATAATGATTCATTTAGTTTCAACATGCCACAGTTTCAGTGATTCATGAACCGTAATGGCACACTCCGTCAGTGTCAGGTTTGCATTGAACAGCAGCAAACTCCGGCAGCACAAAACCTGCGGTATATCTGTTAATTTCAGATAACTTGGTTTCAGCAATCAGTAAGCAAGCAATGCCGTCCAATTTAGCATTAAAACTGTCTGACAAAGAGAGTGTTGATGGGAAAAGAAAAAATAAAATGAATGCGATAACCATTAAAAAACCATTAATTTAACGGAGTAAATTCAGTAATTTGTGGGCGGGTCTAGACTAAAACACTAAACACTCTGTCTATAGCCACTTTTCTCCACTTTTAGCACATTGTTTTGGTTTTGCAGTACATTCACTGAATGGCTCATTCTCAGAGCTCTCGTCGACCTCATTTCCAGATGCAGTAGGCAACTGTTTTCAGCAAACAAAGCTCTGATGAGCCCACCGTAAACTACCTTCCCGCAGCCTAACAGCAGACAAAGTTAGCAACTTAGTGAAGAAAGTGAACATCTACAGCTTAAAGAGCCACATATTTCTCTCAGGAGTTGGTGGCGACCAAACCAGAACTAAAAGGAGAGTGAATATTGGACTTGCATTCATCAGATGACCAAAAACAGGACTTCAAATGAATGCTAATGCTGCTATGTGTCTGCTTGATGGATAAATAGTTTGTGTGTTATATTGTGTTGTTGACTGTAGTACTGTTATTTGCTGTTATTTTATTTTTTTTATTCAAAAGTTTTGAGAGTGATGTCTCAAAGCCCGTAAAAAATAAAACCAAATTATTTACATGTCTAGATAATTTAGCTTCCCTCGTGTTTGCATATTGCTGATCAAACCATATAGGAGCTTTGTAGCATTTCAGATATATGTAGCTCTTACTTGAAGTTAATATGTCTTGGAGACAAAATACCAAAACTGAGAGCAAGCAGCTTTCACCATAGCCCACGTGTTTGCTCAAATCTGGAGACATGCACCTCTTGTGAACTCAAAAATACTAGGCTCCAAACTCTGTAAATGCTTACTGTCCAAACTCACTGGATACTTAACCATTGATTTATTTTATACTTATTTAGTAGTTTTGTTCATGGAAGCAAGAGATCGCGCTACGTGAAGACAAAACAGGAATTGGACAACAGACAGCGTAGGCGGCAGACTAGTCACCACACGCTTGTTGACAGTGCTAAGGGAAAGCCTCCTGCGTGGGCGTCCGTGTAGGATTCCCCAAGCTAAATTCAGAGGAAGCTCTGTCTCAGTATTGTGTGTGTAGTTGTGGCATCCCCTGCCACGCCTTCGGGAGCATTCCCTGTCAGTTTGCTTTGTGGTTGTTGTGGTTTGTTTCATGGTATCAGCCCATCAGGAAAACAAAAGGATGACATAAGGGAGCTCAATTTAGCTCCACAGTGATACTGGTACTGAATGTGCATCTTGTGTAGTCTTTTTGTCTGGCTGTCTGTGTGTAGTACTTTGTCAGGTAATAAGGCATTTAAATATGAATGCATCTAAAAATTAATCAAAGGTTATGTACACTCAGTGGCTTTTACCAAGTCTAAGATGTTCAGTTTTTGTTGACTTTGTCTGAAATGAGTAAATTCAATTATATGTTTAGCATTGAGGTCAAAGTTAAAGGTGCTGTTGTACTGGACTGCATTATATCCAGAGGTGTTTCTAATATTCTGACCCCCTCATGCTTGTAAATAGGGAGCACAAAAAATTAATTGTGACCGCAATGATAAAACATATAATTGAATTTACATTTCAGGCATTTCAAGCACACAAAAACTGAACATTATAAACTTGGTAAAGGCAGAGTTTATAGCAGAGCTGTTGTGTTGAATTGCATTAAAAAGTAAAGTGGCCACTGAGTGTAAATATAATTATTTGATATAAAATATCACCTCCATAATTTGTGTTTTATTAAAAGGATTAAGCTATTATAAAAGCCAGTATATTAGTTCCTGCATTGAGGGTATCGCAGTCTGGGGTTTTAAGTCAAAGCATGAAATTCTGTTGATTCTGACATATAATTTAGAAAAAGTCTTTATGTTGAAAATAAGACCTCAAAAATTCACTCTGAAGATATTTTAATGACTTTTAAGCCCTGATATATACTTCACTGAACTGATGGCTTTTTAACTACCTGCAGACGCACTGTAGAGGTGTTAAGTAAATGCAGCCAAAACAGGGGAATGAAAGACAAAACAAACAGTCAGGGGTCATAAGTGAATATCAAATGACAGTGCACTTTTAGTGATGGCCCATGATGCCCGCCTCCGTTGTTTTCCCCTCGATGCAAATGTGTTCTTTCATCACCGCTCTGAGTGCATATATAAACAGCAGAGGTAGACTGAGAGGTAGACACCAACAGCTCTGTGAGAGAGGATACCAACCTGTTCATACAAGACAATAGAGGAAGGACAGTTCCTGTTTCTCTCTACTTTCCAGCGTCAGAATGAACTTCTCAGCTCTGGTGAGTACTGTGAATGATCCAGGAAAAAAAAAACATTAGCTTGTAGACCTCAAAAGCTTTTAACAGTTTAGGAGGTTGATACGCCTGAGTGACAAATCAAAATAAAAAGAGCTTTCAAGGTTATTCATTTGTGTACTTCGTCTACGAATACATGCAGCGTAATGATGTTAGATTGTATGCTACAGAGGTAGCAGTAGCAGTGAACTGGACACCTAAAAGAATAGCGTGCAAGACACGAAAATAACTTTGTCAAAGATGGGTCAACTTTAAAAAACCTTCCAGGAATTATTTTGACTGCAAAATACACAAAAAGGAAGATATTTTCCCAACAATATGATTATTAACTTTTTTAAAGGTTATTTTTTCTTATTTTTTATTTTATTTTTTATTTGGCAATTTTAGTGAAAGTGAATCCCAGACATTGATAATGTGACTCTATCATCTCTCTCTCTCTTTGTGTTTCCAGCTTTTACTCGCAATAATGGGGACAGTGGGCAGCGTCCCTGTCGAGCACTGTCCAGATAACTGTGAAGTCACTGACAGACCTCACCAGCAGCCCTTCATACACATTTCAGACCTCCAACACTCTTCAGTTGCACCCTGGGATCTGACGTGAGTTTGCTTTCTGTTGGCCAGGAAAGAAGGCAACAAGTTACTTTGTCAAAGCTTTTCTTAACTAACGGTACAATTAGTGATGTATAAATAAATAAAGATATTTAGGGTAAAAGTTATTGAGTTAATTTTCACAGCTGAAGTTTATGTTAAGCTTCTATCAAGACTAAGGGTTGGGTTATGCCATGGACTGTATAATATAAGTCTGTGGGTTATGCTCAAAAAGAACTAGTTCAAATTAAGTGTTGTCCTACCCAATCAAAAGTGTTTATAGCTGTTCCAAACAGCTGCACGGGATGGCGAGGTGGAAAGCCTCCCATCATAGAGAGGGGGGAGACACAATTTCTTTTAAATATGGGGATGACAGCGTATATTTTCAGACAGTCTCTCCTGGAAGACATTCCGGTGAGTGTCGCACTCGGCTGTTCACATGAAAAGTGACAAAAATAGTTGTGTCGAGAATGGAAAAAAGAAAGTTCAAACTTACTTTCTCACCTGCGCACAGCTGGCCAATCATTGTCACTGTCGGAAAGAAATGGTGAGACACAGCCCCTCCTAATCTGACACTGGAAAGATGAGAGGGGAGGGGGTTTCTCAAGCGATTCGACCATCCGACAAGCACTTCTGAAGTAGCATACTGACAGATTAAGAGAGCCGCTGGTCACGCCAGCAGCTCGCGTGGTGAAACATCTAATATTTGTAGAAATATTTCACTCTGGACCAAAGTGGTGGACGATCGACACTGACTTCCCTAGAGCCTTGCCACTAACGTAGCTAAAAATATGGTGAGAATTGCAGGGAAATTGATACAGAACAAATCCTCTGAATTGCAACTGCGCAGATAAAAAAATCTTGAATTCCCCGTATACCTCCATTTATTCATGGGCATTTCTTTCCTTTTTTTTCAGTGTTAATGCTGCAGAAGGCAGGGAGCCCCACTTCATCCAGCATGCTGTGTGCAAGGATTGCACTGTGAAGAACATGATCGCCAAGCCTATCTACCTCAAGATTCAAGTCTACCAGAGGGTACGCAACGTCACTGGTGCCTGGTGCAAGTGTCCCTACAAGCTGGCTGTGGGATGTACATGTGTCGGACAACAACAACAATGACCGCCTGACATCGGGACAAGTCGTAGTCTTTGATGTTGGAGCAGTTGTATTTGCAGTACCAAAAGTAGTAAAGAAAATACTTATAATATTATTAGGACTAGTTTCAACATATGGTGCCTTTGGAATCTCTTAACAACTCTTTCTATAATCTATATTTTTTCTATGATTTATTGCATCAGTCCTGCAGTTGACCACACCACTTTGGTCCATTTTGGTCAAGCTCTTTACAGTACAGTAAAGCTTCTTTACATGTATTCATGTTGAGAAGACATATCTGCTACTTTATATTAAGTGTGCATATATCTAATTTATTTATATATTTACTAACTATCTTTAACTATATATTATATATATATATAATAACTCCTTCATGACAGGCTAATTTCATTGTAGAAATGGCCATAGCTGCAGATGTATGTATGTCAGTGACATGAATTAACTGTATAACATGTTTTTTTTACATGTGATGAAATTTGATCATTTCATAAGTTGCTGAATTTTTGGCAGTGTCAGATTTCAGAATGCGATTTTGTGGGGGACAAAAACTATCCATGCTTTGTTTGCAGGATGTGATATGCAGCATATGCATGTCACACATTTGTTACATGTATCATGTAATCTGCAATAACAACAACATAGTATTTTCAGAATATTTGTGTTCAATACAAATGTGAAAACAATTTTTTTTTTTTTTGCATTATGTGCATCATAAAATGTTAATGTTGGTTGAGTTTACCGCACTCTTAATAAACTTTATTGAATTCAAGTATGAAGAATGTCGGACTTTTTGTATCAATCACAGTACCATTTGTACTATACCTATACACTATATGGCCAAAAGTATGTGGTCACCCCTACCCACGTACTTTTGTGTACTGGGGCTGTTTTTCATGGTCTTGGTTTGGCCCCTTTAGCATCAACATTTACGGCAGTAGCTCAGTCCATAGGGACTTGGCTTGGGAACCGGTTCAAGTCCAGCACGGACCAGTGTGTGGACTGGTAGCTGGAGAGGTGCCAGTTCACCTCTTGGACAAGGCGAAGCACAGAACCCCTAACTGTTCGGGGCGCCTGACTACTGTATGTGGCAGCCCCAGCACTCTGGTATCTCTCCACATGTGTGTATTTCAGGCCTATTTGTGTGTTTGTGTAATAAAACAATATAACAAAGGAGTGAAAAAACAGGATTAATAAAGTACTTCTACCTTGATTGTAACTAAAGCGTCTGACCCAAACCACGGGAAACAGTCCCTGACTAGAAGTAGATACAAGTATGCGGACGTGGTGTCTACATACTTCTGGCCATTTAGTGTAGATCATTCTTGCTGTAGCAAGAAAATCCAGCAGGTGGTGTGTACTGGGTTTTTCATGATTCAGGCTTGGCCCATGATTTCCAATGTGGAGAAATCCCAATGCTACTAAAAAAATGCTTTTAAAAGAACAGAAACTCACCCGCGTCACATCACCACAGACACACCACACACCCATTTCAGCGCTGACGTGGCAGGGCCTTTACATAGCTGATCTATTTTAGGAAACAGGTATTTCCTCATTTGTGCAGACACCGGCTCGAGTGAAAAAAGGGTTTTCCCCTGACGAGCAGCTACAGGAAGAACAGTCTCAGCCAGACTAGCAGAGTTGTTGATCCAATATCCTTCAATCCAATCCATAAGAATGGATAATGGTACACATTTTAAAAACGCTAAGGTTACACAACTCTTGGAGTCTAGAGGAATACAACAAATCTGGTCCGTTCCTTACATGCCTGAGACTAATGGTGTTGCTGAAAGAGCAGTCAGAGCTGCGAAAGATTGGATTATAAAGAATGCACCAAATGATTGGGATACTCCTGAAAAATTTGTCTTAATGCATGAACACATTCAGGCTCCAAAACTTAACAAAACAAAAAATGAGACTCGACCTAACACGAGTACTCTTCCTTTTCAGGTCGGAGATAAGGTCTAGGTGAACAGAAGGAAGGTTAACCCTAATAAAGAAGCTATTAAAGCCAAAACAGAAGGGGAAGACACCATAGTTGAATTAAATCAAAACAATACTGTTGTGTGAAAAATTTGGTCCAGTTCATTTTAGACAAATTAGGAAAAAGAATTAGGCACAAAATGGCCGCAAACCACGAGAGCTAATACATTCTGTGGTCTGGTGGTCCTGGCTCAAGGAGCAACTATGACGTCTCACATGGTAGGGAAATCCCTGCTAGAGTATGGAGAGGCAGGGATATATCAGAGAAGAGCAACTGGAGCCCATACTCTGGTCGGCTTATACACCTGGTGAATGTGTTTATTGTGGGGAAGAGTGTGCCAATTTCTGACTATTGGATCTATAATATGGTGCGCTATAGCAATTCTAGTGACTCTGTGGTACCCAGCTCATGTGGAAAGATGGGATGTCGCAGACTATAAAATTATGACTCAGAACGCCTCACAGAACGCCTCACTTGGCATCATAGTGAGCCTTAGTTGACTATCACCAGTCTGGAAGATGTAATATGACTAGACGTTAAACTGACGACCTTTGCTGGCTAAAACACGACGACTTAGATACACTGCTCGAACAATGTGTGACTAAGACTCTTATGTACACCGATCACCGTCTCTCCTCATCTTGGCTCACACCTGTTTTCACGCTACTGACAAGGTGACAGCGTTCATAAAAATGCAATGGTTATCCCTTTACACTGGAGGAAATGTAGGTCATTATAGAGACACCTCAAATTACACCACCCGGCAAACAAGAGCTGGTTACACATATAACGTCCCAGCAAATGTAATATACTTTGATAAGTTTAATGTTAGTCTCACACCACCTACTATTTTGACAAAATCGGACGTAGATTCATACAAATTTTTAAGGTTCATGTTGAGGAATGATTTTAGTTACTATGGGGCCTTTACTCCGGGCAATAAAGCCATGTACGTCTATTATGGTCCAGGAACATGCACTGAGGAAAATAAGAGACAGTGTTTCCCCTATCAGCTATATCCAGATCAGGGGTGGAAAGCACAGAAGAGGCTCTCACAAGACATTATGAAATCCAGGATAATCAGAAAGGTTGACCAAAGATGGCATTTGTTTTCTGGCATAAAAGGAGAGGAACCTAGTTATGACAGAGAAGAGTGTATGTTGAAGAACTCTTATGTAAAGAAAATTTAGAGGGCCGCAGTGAATACAGACCCACCTTTAAATGATGCCTGGAATTGGTACTTATGGTTAGGAGGCTTATGGGGCGACCTTTGGTCCGGGGGCACATCTGGAAAGGCAAGAAATCCGTATGCAGGTATTTTAGACTATCACGCTCCCTTCAGGAATATTTGTTAGGAAAACAGGAATTTCTGATTGAGGATTGGTGTGCAATGCCTGACAGAGCTGCATATGATAATTGGAAATCAACTCTTGGTGCAGCAGGTTACACCTTGAAATTGCTCCCAGTAAACGCACTTTAAAGTACACTGTCAGGCCTCTGTTAAACAAAGAGGTACTGTTTGGGATCCTGTCATTCATGTTGCTAATAAGATTGATGGTGCGTTCAAGGACATAGGAAACAAAGTTGTAGAAGGAACCTACACTGCTATAAACTCTGTAGGAAGAGCATTAGACAACGCAAGAATTGTGTATGCTTTTGACAAAGTCAAATGGGGCTTATTAGCTACTTTCATTGTAATCGTGTTTGTCTCTGTTCTAGGAATCCTGCACAAATTGGGACTTTCCCGACCAGCGGTAAAGTCCTTATCAAATTTGTGATGTGGTATCTGGTGTTCCATGTGGTTTACGTTAAGGGTACAGGTTCAAGGGTCATAGTCCATTTCCTTAAATGGACTTGTTTTGGTCTATAGCTTATCTTATTTTGGCAATAACAACTACCCTATATAACTGGGCGGACCAAGCCGTTTCGTCAGAGCGTTCCATATTGGCTTCGGATCCTCTCACAGGCAAACCATGGTGCTTGTTTTGATGCTGTGCTTTTTGCAATAAACCTTTTTATGCAAGTAAGAAATCTCTTCAACACATCTTCACATCATCGCTGCTTAATAAACAACAGTGACAAAAATAATATGGCTTGTGCTTAAACTACTGGGAAAATCAGTGCTATGCATGTGTCAAAGTGGAGTCAGACACTTTAACAGCAGGAACTTAGTACAGACTCGACATTCAAGGAGAGGCGAGCACGTTGAGCTGCAGGAAAATAGGAGAATAGTGTAGAGTTAGTCTAATGAATTCTCCTGCAGTTGAAGATGTGTGAGCCTTCCCTGCAGTGTCACCTAGACACGTTATAGAAAAATAGCTGCTACTTCGTTGAAAGAAAGAAAATTTCAAAAAAAAAAAAAAAATTCTACATGAATAAAGAATAATGAAAATCCTCAAGTAGTTTATCAATTTACCTGATCAGGTGTCAGGGTCATTCTTAGATTAATATCCTATGCCTCCACATGCAACTGCATATCTGTGTGTCTCAACCTTGCTATCTCCCAGCCATAGCAACCGTTGACCTGCAGTTGCAGTTACTCTTTTCCAGTATTTTCTGATTATACCAAACTCGTTTGGAAGGCGTGATGTTTTAATTTTAGTCTTAGGAATACCAATTTTAGCTGCTAAAAACCTAAGCCTTCTAGTAACTGCACACGTTGGACCCTCCTGTTTAGTTATTTATCCTTTTCTGGCGGGAAGGACAATGCCAATAAAATACTGGCAGGAAATAATTTTAGGTTGTTTCCTTCTGGCTGGGATCAGTTCTACGGTTCAAACATTCTTAAGTTTATCGGATACGCCAAATTCTATGGAAGATTATCTGGTAGTGGTCGAATTTACCACTAATTCCTTCTGTAGTATTTGGGCTTTGTCAAGTTCTTGGCACACAGTTTTGGAAATGATACCAGGCCGACGTAAGAACCTCTTTCTGAGGACCTCCATATGGCAGGTCTGCCTCTATGTATTGGTTGCGTTGGAATATATGCACGTTATAGCAGAAGATCCTAGTGTCTTTATGCTTACGGCATGGATTTCATTCGTTATAGGAACAGTTTCAAGTGACCGGACCTTACCGAACACAGTATCTCACTAGCACTGGACAACGCTCCGCTGGATGTAACGTACGTGGGGAAGATCGGGACCTGCGTAGGCCCACATTGAGGTGTGGCCTTTTGTGAATTAAGTGTTCTGTTAGACCAATCGT
This sequence comes from Oplegnathus fasciatus, assembly GCA_003416845.1. Taxonomy (NCBI): domain Eukaryota; kingdom Metazoa; phylum Chordata; class Actinopteri; order Centrarchiformes; family Oplegnathidae; genus Oplegnathus; species Oplegnathus fasciatus. Next base: position 653,968 of record NTHP01000014.1, read on the forward strand.
TCAAGCAAGATTTGACATACAACATGTACGTTTAGAGGGCGAAACTCTGGTAATGGATTATTCTAAAACTGGGACACGAATGCCCCTGTGACGGCTGAAATGGTTACATGGATGGAGTCTGAGGATCGTTTTGAGTTTGAACACAACTTAAGTGATAACTTGTTGGTTAATGTCCGTGCTGGGCTCTCCCTCCGGTACATTGGTACTGGAAGCCTAGCTCCTTGTTGGCTGGTTACTAACGACAGCCTAGTTTTCTTTAACATTTCACCTAGACCTGAAGGAACTCCAGCCTCAAGGAACTCCCCCCCTCTGAGGGCTGGATCTCCTCTGGATGAAGGGTACTCACCCACCTCCCCTACTGGCAGCGATCAGGACACGATTGATATTGGTGACTAAAGACGATGAATGCCAAACCTGTGTTATTGTGTCCAGGGCATGTTAAATCTCCCTCAAAAGCCAAATGCAGAAAAGAAAAAAACGAGAGCCAAGTTGAAGTAACTGGGATGCTTGATGTCTTGTGCTGTTTTCTTTTACATTCCTTAAGTTTGAAATGATTTTTAACATTCTATATTTTATATTTTTTATTTAATATTTTTACATATTATATTTTTGTTGTTACTTTTTGATCTTTGGATTGATTTTTACAGGCAGAAATTCCCCTGCCGGGGTTTTACATTGTCAAAAGCTGATAAATGTTGTTCATTATTTTTACTTAAATTTTCATTATACTCATTTTGCATTATATCTCCTTGAATTATTGAATCGTTAGTTGAAAAGTGTCAACGAAGGATTTTATTTCTTAGGGCTCATGTTTTTAAGATTAAAGTATTTTGTGTTTATTTTGCTGTCAACAAAAAAAAATTAGAAAAATGTTAAAAACTTGGAAAAAACAATTCCAACTATTCTAGTTGTTGTGTAAGTTCATCATTTTCATTTCATTTTAATTTCAATTTCAATTTCACGGTTGATTGTTGATGACACTGATGTCACTTCATTTTTCTTTTGATGTTTTGCAGACGGTGCGACGCCACTTGCACAAACCCAGCCATGACCACATTTCAGATTTCTAACCCTTGCCGTTTCATTTTGTGTGTGGGGGTTTCTGGGTTGAGGGTGATTCGAACCATTACATGGAAGCTGTCCTGAGTCAACGGACGCGCCGGTGGTGGCTGCGAAGGGCCCGCCAGCTGTTTGACCAGGCGGTAGACACGATGGAGAGGAAATTGGTACGCCTCCATGAGGAACAGGCTTGTTCTGCCTGCAAAGTCTCCTGCCCTGACCAGCACCACCACTGTCCACCTATTGGGCTTCGAGTATGTCTCGGCCATAGAGAGGGTGTAGAGAGGTGTATCCACCTGTAGTATGCCCGAGCCATACCCATTCCCCCCCACACTTCTCAGAATAAGTTGAATTAAACTGTCATAGACGGCTTGACATTCGAGATGAACCATAACAGACCTTCCTTACTTCGAAGTAAAGGTTGCTTTAGTTAAAGTTCAACAATTAAGATGTGTGACGCATGCTAAATGTTATCCAATAGTTAGATGATGTTTTGATGTTTTTACCATTTATGGGCCAACAAGGAGGAGGCCCAGGAGGGAATGCTATAAAAGACGAGCAAGATAAGACTCCGGGGCTCCTATTGCACACGTCCCTTTTTTGCCTTTAAGGACCTCTGGGTATTTGATTTCTTGCATTTTGTGAAATTTTTACTATTTTTGTTGATTTTTTTTTTGTATCACTTCTTTTTATATGCCTGTAACCATTTAATCTTTTTTGGATAAAACTCAAATAAAACTGGACTGTATTTTATACTTTCCAACCAAAGTTCCTGTGTTGCTCATCTCTGAAATCATCCTATTGTAGTCTCCTTAAGGTAAGAAGACATCGCTCCTTGAGATTGGCCGACATATTA
>NTHP01000014.1:671398-686986 GCA_003416845.1 Oplegnathus fasciatus
TCTCCCCCCCCCCTCTCTTTCTCAGGTGAAATGACAGAGTCCAGTCACTCCCCGTTTATGGACAAATGACTAACCGTTAGCTGCCTCAAACCTGTCTGGCGTGAGAAAAACGTGGGCAAGATGCAAACCCAGCTTGTCTCTCATGTGCCAGCCAACCGGTGTGCGCAGAGACTCGGAGAAAAAAGAAGAGTTGGATTTGATAAAGGCCACGTTGAAGTTAAAAGTACGCGAGAATGATGTGTAACATGGCTGAATATCAACAGCCACACATTGACCTGTGAGGCTCTAATGCTCATTACACCATAAAACAACATTGTTGGATGGATAAATAGAATAATGGCAGCGATTTGTAGATCTTTAACGCTAATGAGGCAGAAAAATGTGAAGTTAGAATGACAGTTGCTCAGATAATTGGCATCTCGACGGCAAAAGTCCCTTCGATATCTCTAAAATTCAGAGGATCCAGCTTTGTTTTCTTAATTTTTTTCACTATTGGTCTATTTGTGTATCTGTATAACACACACACACACACACACACACACACAGACAAAATGCACCTTCTGTTGGAGTCAAACTCTTAATCTGAATTAAATGCTAAACATGCGTGATGTTTCTCAGCCTGTGGCAGGGAGCGCCCGGCGAGTCGCAGCTCGCCAAACAATGATCTTAACATGAAAGGATGGAAGCCCCTCACACTCCCCCTCGAACCCCCTCACCTGGCCCCCTGCATACCTTTGACACACACACACACACACACACACACACAGACAAAGAACACTGTTTCAGCATTGAGACAAGGGACAGGGAGCCTATAAGGGCCTATAGCAGAACATCCATGTAAGAATAAATCCTTATCAATAGACTTTGATTGCATTTGTGCGCTACTTCATGTGTTCTATCAGCAGGTTTTTGTGTTACTGACTGAAGCTCAACGTCATTTTCAAATAGTGTCACTGATTATTGCGTCACAGCACTGATCCAGCTGCTTCTGTTCTTAGCACTGGCTGTCTGGCAGCTCTTTCACAGGCAGCGTAGTGGGAAGCAGCAGCAGCAGCAGCAGCAGCAGCAACCAGAGCTGCATGTTGAAACCAGTATATGAGCGCCACCAGTTCAAGCTGCAGTTCCTTTAAAGACCACTAGGTGTCAGCGAAAACAACAAACATTTAAGTGAACAGGTGAACTCCTAACTCGTGGGAATATTTCAAGTTTAAAAAATCAAACACTTACAAAGCTGATTATAAAAGCTTTATAGAGTTTTATTTGATCCCTCAGTTATATATTATCTTAAAGTTTAACTTAACTTCCAGCTCTCTGAATGTACAGCTTGATGTCTATCTCTCACTTTTTACATTTTACTATACCTCTCATTTCCTCCCCTCGCCTTACTCCTCTCTTCCTGTCCTTTGTCGCGCCTCTCTCTTTCTCTCCCCCTCTCTATCTTCCCATCTCTCTCGCTCATCCTTTTGTCGGTCTTCGGAAGCGGCCCGGCTCGTCTCTTTGTGTCTCTTTGTCCTCTTTCAGACGCCAGCAGACTTCAAAGTAGGCGAGATCCATGAAGGGAAAGGAGGTGAAAGAGACACTGGTGGGAGAGAGAAGGAGAGGGAGAGAGATGGAGGGAAAGCAGGCCGGATGGAGAGAGTGAACGGGTCAAAGAGAGGGAGGACGCTGCAGTTTAAAGTGAAATATACCTGTGGTGATATTGTACCACTGTAACTGCACAACAACATTATTATCATCAATATTCTACAACTTAAAAACAGTTTAGCGAAGTAATATTGAGTTACTGCAACAAAGATAATGTCACTAATAACATTATTGTTGTTTTCCAAGCAGAATTTGTTTATAGTCGACTAACTGATGAATGAATTGACAGAAAGTCAACAATTTTCACATTTAAGTACGTGTCTTTGCTATTGGTTATTTATTTCGATATATTAAAAGATATTTATATCATCATATGACTGATATATATTTATGTTTTAGAATCATTGTAAATTGAAAGTCTTGGGCTGTTGGTCAGACAAAACAAGCTATTTAAAGTCGTCACCTTTGACTCTAAATAACAGTGATGGACATTTTTTTTACTGGTTTCTGACATTTTGTAGATTAAACTATTAATCGATTAATTGTAAAAAAAAACAAAAAAAACCCAAAACAGATAGGCCACAGTAACCGTTTACTCGTAACGCTAGCTGGGACCAGAAAAAAAAACAGTATGCCGCTTCACACACAAGTTAGTCTGCCTACCCTCTCTGGCGGACCAACCACTGCTGGGTGATGGAAAATGCGTAACTAACTGAGCCCCGCTTGTGATTTTTCCCGGGAATGTCACCACAGACACCCAGTTCGTAATACTGGAAATGCAAGGGCTTTCATCAGTGGGCCATAGGCTCAGTCACCATAGGCAGTAACCTAACAGACATTTATTTAAATGAAACTCTTCAAGATTATTACTTTAAATGATGTAAAGGACATTTGAAAAAATGCCGTCTGAGACATGTTTTTTTTTTCTCAGGCTTTGTGCTAAGCTAAGCTAACCGGCTGCTGGCTGTAGCCTGAAATTCAACAGACAGATATCAGAGTAGCATCGATCTTTTCATCATCTCATAACAACTCTCAGCAACGATAATCTTGAACTATTCCCTTGATAATGTTGTTTTTTTTATTATTATTATCACAGAACTGTAAATAAACTAAAATTTGTATCCCAGACAAAAGTGTTGGACAAAACAAAAAACGTACTGACTCTTTCTGGCTTTTCTCAGAGCATTATAAGTAGTAGGACTAAAAATGTGAACGTTTATTCTGAGGGTGGCACTAGAGCAAACATCATGTGGTCAGACAGATTAAAAGGGTTCATCCTCTGAGGAGCATGAATGTGGTCAGTAAAGTTACCAGGTTTGTGAAGTTTACGTCCTGATGGTGGCACTAGAGAATCGTTCATGGAGCTCTGATGAGCATGAATGGGATTATTAAACCTCGCGGCAATCTTCCCGTTAGATGTTGATCATTCTTTTGTACATGTCAACATTTGGGCCTGATGGTGGCACTCGAGGAAAAGTCAGGAGGTCACCAGATATCCTACTCTGGTCTGAAGTGTTGGATGGACGGTTGGACCGACGGACCCACAGGCATCGTTAACGTCGGGCTCTGATCCTTTCTGTAGGGCAGTAAAAGCAGAACTCATATGAGGAACAAAAGAGAGAGAGAGAGAGAGAGAGAGGGAGAGGGCCCACCCGAGTGTGTGTGGTTTGAAGTGTCTTGTTGAAGGAGACAAAGAGAAGGGCATGTAGGTACCTGCCTCACACACACACACACTTTAGTCCGCTGTCAACATCCCCTCCTCGGCCCACAGCAACTTCAAACATATCCACCCACAGCCCTGTGTGTGACATTTGTGTGTGTGTGTGTGTGTGTGTCTCAAAGTCCTATCTGATCCAGAATGAGAGGCGGAGCATCTGAGGAATGCTGGGAATAGACAAAGAGTATTTACCCAATACTGTTATCGCCTGAATATACTGAAGTTATGGCTGCAAGAGAGGGAATCAGGAATTGCGCGCACGTATGTGTGTTTGCATGTAGCATGTGATGATAAGAGCATTAAGCGAAGTTTTGACTAACAGATGGATTTAGATAGAAGCGTCTGGTTTTCCCTAAAGGGTGAGGACAGGAAGTCTGAAGCTACAGAGCTGCTCTCAGTTTACACCCACACTAATGTGGACCAATTTGAAATCACTGTTTACCTGTTAAATTGGATTCTATTCACACTAAATATTAAAACACATCTTTTTCTCTTTTTCTCCTCGCTAAGTTCAATTAGACCTCAATTAGACTATTTAGCCTCGTTCTTTTGAATGAAGCCACCAACTTTTGCTGCAACACAATGCAACGTCACCTGACAAGGCGCTGTGTTGGCCAACCAAATGCATGTGCACATTCCTGGTCTACATGAACTCTGTATTTCTGTGCAAAGATGAAATAATTGTCTCTGTGATCGTTTTCCAGAGTTTTAAAATCCTATAAACCACTGTGCAGTGTTTTGGCTCATATAAGCCTTCAAATGCATTAATCTGTTACTCCAATTGGACTTCCTGGATCATATTTCATCGTCTCCACATAACACATCTCCACAAGTGCAGCCTGTCTAAGCCTAAGAAAACATTTGTATACACAAAAATTGAGCTTTTTGAAAACAGTCTCAGGAGTGGATAAATCTGAAAAAACAGACATGTTACTCGGACAACTTACTCGTCACCTCCAACTTTCTCTAATCACTCATTTTTTAAATTAATGTAACTGATCACACAGCACACTACTAATACTTTTATTAACCTGTATTTATTTTGTCAGATGACTTTGTGATAATAAACTAGTGATTTGATTTGAAGTCTGAGGAGTTATTGTGCACCTGGTTATTATGCACGTAGCATTTATGAGCTACGATCAAATCACTCTTTTACAGTCATCCTGTTGTCTCACAACAGAAACAGAAAAATGCGCCACCGACAACAACTGAAATATAAGTTCAGCTAATGTTCAAACACAGTATGAGTTATGAATTAAAACAGGACGTGACAAAAGAGGAGTAACCGGGCCGTCTCTTCCACTCCTGTATAATATTAATGTCCGTAATGAACAAATTTGTTTTTTAAAAGGAGGACGAAGAGGAAAATTTGCAATTTTTATATTGTTCTAGTGCTTCTTGGTTGACTAGAAAGTTTTCCACTTCAGTGACAAACAAAACAAAAAGGTGCATTCAGGTACTCCTTGTTAACTTTTAAAAAAATAACTCAAGAAGTTGCACAGAAACTGCCAAGAGAGTGTGAATACCAGCCATAAACTGGGACAAGTTTGATGAAACCAAGTTGGTGCTGACATTTTAAACCACTACCATATGAGTAGAGTTAGAAAATTGTGCACTTTGGCGCCCCCTATGGTAGTATGGTAATTTACATCATTATTTACATCCTGTCGTGGCTTTTTAAGTGCTCTAGTTCAATTAAGATTTTTCACTGGTGAAACTTTTGATTGATTCTTTAATTTTCTGATGCTGTGCTGTGATATTGGCCTTTTTTATATGTGTTATAAGTGTAAACTCCCCACCCTTTCTCTCAACCAACCAACTCGCCAACCACGCTCTTAATGAAATATTTAGTTGTTATCATTTACCTGAATGTAAACACCTGGTAAATATGATGTGGTCATGTGATAACTTGTGACTTGCGACGAGTTGAGGATTCACCTGAATGCCATATTAAAAAGTTGACCTTCTCACAATGGATTATGGGATACTGAGGACTGCAAAGGATACACCGGTCGTGTCCTCGAGGCTGCATCTCTCATTTACTTTCTTACACGTGTATCTATATATGTGTGTGCATGCGTGTGTGTGTGTGTAGGGGCCAGCAGGGGGTAAGTGGGTTGTTGCCGCGACAACAAGTGGCCTATCCCTCACTACTCCTTTGGTCTCCTTGGTAACCAGGAAGTAGATTAGTTATAGAGTTCAGAGGAAAGGCGGAGAGAACGAGAGGATTAGCGAGGTGAAACAACGAGCCCTGTTTCTTCCTCTCTCTTTATTTGTCTCTGTCCTCTCATACTTTTTTTTCTCTTTCCCAGGTTTTCTCTTCTCCGTTTCCTTCTCTCTGTTGGAAGATGANNATGCATACACACAAGTTCATTTTAACCAGATGAAGGCAGAACTCTGATTATTAAAACTTCCTTGCATTAAATTTACATTTGGAGTTCTTTTTTGAGAAATATGTTCTTTTTGAGAGTTAGATGAGAAGATGGATAACACCCTCATGTCTGTGCATTACAGTGTGACAGAGCTGGAAAAAATATGCCCACCATTAATGTGCATCTTGTTTAGAAAATATAATCACGACAGGAATGTAAAAACAACGATTGGTGGTTTTAGGGGGGGTTACATGCTGGAACTATTTGTTGACGAACAAGTTTATCCATCCAGTGGACAGACATATACTGGCGAGTATTTTAACTTTCTGCTTTACTGCCTGGTATTTCTCACTGTCTGTAGTTAACAAGAACAAACTAAAGAAGATTGTGAATATGTTTGGTAAGTTTTGTGAGTCCTGAGCGGGCAATCCTCAGTGATGTATCACACCCACTCTCTACGGTGAGTATGAGTTGTTATCATCAGGACGGAGGTACAGGGTACCGCCTTTGCGGACTACCCGTGCCCAGAGATCCTTCATACCTTGGAGTATACTCTGTTAAATAAATCCTGGTGATATGAGGTGTGTGTCTCTTGCATTTTGCTGTTGGCGACTTAATTCTTGACTGTTGGTGATGATGTTGTTGTTAAATTGTCATGTCCTTTTTCTGTTGTATTTGTCTGACAGTTGCCACAGACACAAAGAGAATTCCCGAAAGGATAATAAACGAAACTAACTAACTCCGTCCAACACTTCTGTGCAGCGCGTCCTACATCCAACCTCTCATCTAGCTCTCGGAAAGAAGGCAAACAAGCGTTATTTCCCCAAATGTTGAACCATGTCTTTAACCTAACTCAACTAACACAGCTCGGTTCAACATTACGATTGCTGCACCCATGAATCTTGGTCCTGTTTCCATCTGTGTTGTGTATCTACGCCACAAAGGGAGCAGAGTGAACTGGACCTGTGTTGTAGTGAACTTCTCAAAAAATCTTTTTCATGTGATAAATCTTTGCAGAGTTACCTTCAGCTCTTTATGTGAACACTTCTTCTGTATTTCAGTGTAGCCAGTCGCACAGTGCAGGTGTTGTCATTGACATGAATTTATGAGTATAAGTATAAAACTGTATTTCGATATAATTCTCACTGGTGCCGCCTATAGGAATTAGTTCACCTCTCGCCTCGCATGTAGCTTTCATGATGCTGGGTCAACTTTACACGTGGGCAGTTGTCTGTCAGCAGCAGAACCTGTATCATGTGATTTGGCTTTACTAACAGTGAAAGAAGACAGAACTCTCCCCCACCTTACAACACAGATCAAGTTCGCTGTGCGACCTTTGTGTTGCAGATATAAAAACACAGACAGAAACATGATTAAGCTCTATTTATGCCAAGAGCAATCTGAAACGCTGATGAGGATTTGAATATTGAACCTAGCTCTGTTAGTTTGGTTAGCTTAAAGGACTAGTTCGACATTTGGAGTAAAATACACTTGTTTGCATTCTTTCCCAGAGTTAGATGAGGAAATTGATACCACTCTCAGGTCTGTGTGTGAAGTATGGAGCAAGAGCTGGCAGATGATTAGCTTAACTAAGCATAAAAACTGTATGACGCTCTCCAAAGTTCAAAAATATGCCGACCAACACCTCCAAAGCTCACTAATTAACACTGTCCTGTCTTCTCTGAGGTTAGAGTATAAACCACACTGAGAGGAAGGCCGGGATCTGTTCATGTTAGTCAAAACTTTTTATCATGCTCCAACCATGCTCCTACAGATGGTGGCACTAAGGTATCACTTTATTTGCCAATCATCATTTAAATATGCTCTATGGAGTTTTTAAGTGTTTATGAAACAGTCTCAATTTAATACCGATGCCTCTATATGACCTACGTAAGCAAACGACACCACCAGCGAGAAGATTGGCTATTTCTATTAGTTTCTAATAGTTATTCTTAATGCCTGCCGTCAATATCAGACGAAACAGCGCTGGGGTTTGCTCTGGCTGAATTCGAGTTGCTTCAGCCGCTAACTGAAGGTCCGTCTCCGGAGCTGCCGCCCGCTCTCCTCCCGGGGAAGTAGCCTCCTTGCAGCGGGGAGTGAAGCGGAGGGAACATGTAACCTAACGTTAGTTGAAACAATACCGCCTTTATCCACAGGGGCCGCCAAAATCAACACAAAATGAAAAGTTCCACAGAGCTGCTTTAAATAAAAGGTGAGGAAGAAAAGCTAGCAGCGTGAGCGATAAGCTGTGATACCGATTTAATGCAGCTGCTTTTACTTTCAACGTCAAACTGCTGTGTGTCTCTTATCAGGTCTCCTCCATCTGATCCTTTTCTGCTGCTGTATTTAAGTCTTCCTGCCAGGATTTGTAGGTTAAGAGTTGGTGCGTGAGCAGCCAATTAATCGATTAGTGGATTGACAGAAAATTGATCGGCAAGTTCCAGCTTCTCAAATGTGAAAATTTGCTGCTTTTTTTTCCGTATTATATCACTGTAAGCTGAATATCTTTGGGTTTTGGACTGTCGGTTGAAAAAAAACAAGACATTTGAAGACATCTTCTTGGGCTCTGGGAACCTGTCACATGCATTTTTAACATTTTCTGACATTTTGTAGACTAAATGAAATAATCCATGGCTTAATTGATGATGAAAATTAAGCCCTAAACTAGAGCACGCTAACCACAGAGTGTCTTCGGTGTGACCTGCGAGCCTACAAACAGCCTGTGGAATGTTCTAGTGTGTCAGTGAATGAAGCTCTGCTGCATTAACACACTGCCTCAAGACTCCTTTAAACTACAGGAGGTCACTGACCCCTGCCCATGAGTGTGTGTGTGTGTGTGTGTGTGGCAGGCAGGCAGCAGTCCACAGGTCAGAGTTCAGCATGTGTTAGACAGACGATGGAGGAAGTAGATGTGTGAGGTTTCTGGACTCTGGACAGTGCAGACAACGCACAAACATGGCAACAATTTCACCTGCCTGACTGAGGTATCTTAACTTTCTGTCTTCTTTCTTTTCTCTCTGCTCCCCCGCAGGTCCACCAGTGAAGGATTTGTTTCTGATTAAACATCCTTTCAAACCAAAAGGCCTGTAAATATGACTCACCTGAGCAGCTGTTACCTGTGTGTGTGTGTGTGTGTGTGTGTGGCGGAGAAACCCTTTCATCTTCTAAAGTGGTTCCTGTTTCTTGATTAGATGGCGGTGCTTCAGTGTCCGTGAGAAAACGCACACACACACACACACACACACACAGCTGCTCAGGTGTTCCCTAGGTGTACAAGCTTTAACCCAAATACTTGAGTCTGTGTCTGCAGCGGGATGTTTTTTAGGGGATTTTATTTTCCAAAATTCAAACCTGAAGTGATTTCTGGTGCTCTGATATTTAACTTTTTAATCTCCACTCGCAGTAATTGTACGATTCATCACACACTTTTTACTTGTTTAATATTATACACTTACATACACACTCTTGTACAAGTTACACACATTTTCATGCCTCCTTACATTTTCTCAGACGTTGCCATTCTGTTTGCTGTGATGACCTTTTGTCATTCTTTGATTCAACAATCTCCAGAGATTGTGCCTGAACTTGTTCTGCTGTGAGTAACATTGTGTTTGTTTCAGTTCAGATGTGGGAGGCAAAAAGAGCAAAATGCGTCATTACTGACCAGCCACCACAGATGAACGAGCCCGAGAGTCTACAGCCATGCTAGCAGCTCTGCGAGACTGTACAGTGGCTAAGTTGAGCTAAATGCTAAAATGAGGATGTTAAGCAGGTATAACATTTACCATGATCAACATCTTAGTTTAGCGTGTTAGCATGCTTGAACAGTTCATCCTGATGGGAACATGAATGTGGGTACCAAAATACATGGAAATCCATCCAGTAGTTGAGATATTTCACTCAAAACCATAATTGTGAACCTCACGGTGGTGCTAGAGGAAAAGTCAGGGGATCACCAAAGTCATTAGGATACATCCCATGGAAACATGAATGTGTCTCCAAGCTTTCATGGCAACCCATCCAGTATTTACTGAGATATTTCATTCTGGACCAGAGTGGTGGACACATTGCCATCCGTCCTAAAAACGAAACCTGCAGTGATTTCTGATGCTCTGAAGTTAAACTTTTGTCAAATAATCTCCACTTTCTCGTATTATTCCATACAGGGGGCAGAGCGGGTCCTCCGCTGGTCACAGGGTTGGCGGGTCGATCCCCAGCAAGACGCTGAACCTCAAATTGTTCCCAGTTGTCAGGCTGCCATCACTGTGTGTGCCATTTAATAAGTTACACTCCTCTTAATTAATTTAATTTATACAAACCTTTATCCAAGTTATGTACATTTTCATGCGTCAAGTCCTCTCAGACATCATCAATCTGTAATATACAAGATATTCCAGACGTTTCTTGAGATGAACTTTTGTAATTTACCATTTTTTTTGTGTATGCCAGCTTTTCCTCTGCCTGCCTCATCTTGTCTTAATTCTGTGAAAAAACATATAGATTTCCCAAGAACACCTTGAATCAGCAACCTTTGGAAAGAATACGCCTGAACTTGTCGTATTTTGCTGTGAGTTACATTGCGTTTGGCACATTCGAGCTACCAAGGTTGGAAAACATGTACGCCTATGATGTTTTCGTTTTCGGTTGGCTGCTCACGCGCCCCGAAAAGACACTGCGCCTCTGAAGACACTGTGCCCAGGAGCCTCCTCACCCTTTAATCCATCCTTGAAGTTTGGCCAGTTCTCTACTGGAGGAAGAAACAGCCACCAAGCAAGAAAATGGACTTAGAAGTGCAACGTACGTCACAAACAAGTGTTACCTGAGTAACAAGTCAACTCAACCACAGCCGTCCTCACACACCTACAGAAATACTGTAGAAAAAGAGGAAGAAATAAAGAGAGATCAACTTATTCAGAAGGACGACAGCAGCTCCCGGTGGATTCAGACTGAAGAGGATTATTCTGGTGTCCGTTTCTCAGCGGAAGCACGGAGCCTTTTCTTCTGTGACACGAACTGTTTAGAGTTTAAGAGAGTGTGTGTCGAGAGTGGACGCAATGTCTCTCTCTCTCTGTCTGTCTCTCAGACACTTACACTGAGCCACAAACTGACCGACAGCTGCAGCAGCAGCAGGAGGAGGAGGACAAAAGCCTGTATGGGACGGTCTGACAGCTCCCAGGGAGAGAGACGAGATTACAGAGCGACAGAGTGAGAGACGAGGACGGATTATAAGCACAGAAGAAGAATGACAGGCCGCCTACTGTCCCCTGCAGTTTAAGCAGACCAACACACACATTCGTACACACAAAGGCAGAATCTCCTAACTTAACTGTGTAGCTGTGGTGCTAACAATCCCAGCATAACCAGCGAGAACTTTGGCAAAAAAAAATACAAGTCTACAAGAAAACACATGCAAATGGACAAAACAGAAGCAGATTAAGGAACATATTCACCAATTTGACAACGGAAACCGTTTCCAGGGGACACTAAAAAGTGATGAACACGTGTCTGTTGTCCCACCAATAAAACTTTTTACATTTTCCGACACCACTTACGGAGAGTCGACTTCAGTAATTTCATGAGTCACAAAACCATGGCAACAACAAGCGTGTCCCAGCCGTGTTCACCACGTTCATCACATCAAGTTGCAGTGCATTGAGCCCTCAGGGCCACCGTACAAATCACTACACACAACACAATATTTATTTGACAAAATAATCTTAACTCAAGGTCCATTTACTAGGTTTTTTTGGGAGCTTTCAACCACATCTCACTGTCTTCAATAGCAGATAGAGTTTGCTCAGTTGTCATGGTGTGACCTACTGTACTCATAATAACAGGTTTAACAAAGTTTAATTCTCAGGTCATGTGACGATAACTGAGTAAACTCTATTTTCTGATAAAGACTGGTTGAAAGCTCTGGAAAAAGCTAGTAAGTTGAACTTTGAGTTAAGATTACTTTGTCAAACTACTATTTATATAAGGTCGAGAATCAACATTTATTGATATCCAAGCAAAAAGCACTCGAATATTTGTCATAGCAAATAATTTGTCTCAGTTGGCAAGTCAGTCCACATTTTTTCACTTTATTACAGGGATCTAATTAAAACAGTGACATGGATCTCCAAATTTCTACTTCTCAAACACATCAAACCCGTCTTGTCTTATGTATTAAATTTGATTAAAATGATTAAACGCTGTGAAACCACAACAGTTTTTTAGTCTGAATCTTCAAAACGTAAAAGCAGTAAGAAAAAATACCCCCAATAATAAAAGTTATGCAAATAAAGAGTCATAAATCAAAGTTTCTAATTCAAATTCAAACCTTAATGGTATTCTTGCTTTTCCTGTGTGTTTACAGGGCTTGGGGATGGTCTGAGTGTGTGGCCGTCTGTGTGTGTGTGTTTGCATGTTTGTGGGGAGCACCTGTCTGTGTGTTTTTATTTGTTTGTGTGAGTCTGGATGCCCTCTCTCTGTGTGTTTGTGTGGTTTGATTTCCCATCTGTTGTTTTGCCACTTGGTGGGTGCAACGCAGGAATGTCAGATTAATGAGAGAATTTGGAGAAGAAGTTATTTTACACGCCTAAGATGGAGTGATGGGGAGGAAAGAACAGGAGGGAGAAGAAAGGAAGGGACCGGGGCAAGAAAGGAAGGAAAAGATAAGGGGAGTTAAGGGAGGAGGAAATGGCAGGGAAGGAAAGAAAGAAAGCATAGTAGAGAGGGAAGGAAAAGGGGAATGAGAGAAAAGAGGGAGGAAGAAGGGAGAAACACGGGGAAGGAAAATTGAAAGGAAGGAAGTGAGTGAGAAAAGAAGGAGAGGAGGAAAGGGAGTAATAAATCCCCCCAAAAACATGAAAAAACAGTATATAAAATGAACCACTGGATCCAAACTCTCCTTTTAAGATGCGCTTATTTGAGCCAATTAATGAACCGTGATGGTTGCTGAAAGAGAATGATGTAACTTAACCATTCAAACACTGAGCATTGATGGAAGCTGTGGCCTCCTCCAACCACTGGGGACGGGCCAACAGAGAGAGAGGGGGAGGGAGGGTGACTGCAGTTGGAGTCGGAATAGGTGTCTGGTGGAGCGACACGGAGAGAGAAAGGGAGAGAGAGAAACCACGACGCACCGCTCTCCTGGATTACAACCTAACTCCCCTTCCTTTCTTTCTTCTCTAGTTTGCTACTCCTCTCCCTCGCTTTTCCCTCCAAATGCTTCGCTCCTGCAGAAGTTAACTCTCCTTGTACTCAGATTAGTTTATTCCTCAAACTTTTTTTCCTCGGACCGGATCGAGCGAACAGGTGGAGATGATGGCGAGCGGAGCGGCGCCGCTCGGTGCTGCGCTCTCCCCGGCTCGGCGCACCCAGACGCGGGTCGCGCTGCTGCTGTGGCCGCTGTTTGTGACCTGCTGCCGCTTCGTGTCGGCGCAGGAGCTGCCGACCAACGGGGTGAACGGATACAGCCTGCACCCGCCCTACTTCAACCTGGCCGAGGGCACCAAGATCACCGCCACGGCGACCTGCGGGGAGGAAGACACCGGCAGGACCGTGCACGACCTGTACTGCAAGCTGGTCGGAGGCCCCGTGTCCGGAGACCCGAGCCAGACCATCCAGGTGAGCAGGACAAAACTTTATACAACTCTTATTACTTTGCTAAATAGTGAGTCAGAAACTTTATGGAGCTTTAATTTCCTAAAATAGGCTACTCCTTTTCATATAGAGAGGGTTAATTGCATAGCCTCATACTTAATTGCATAATAGCCTCACACTCTATAATATGATACATATTATTTCACTGTGGAGCTCGTGTATGGTGAGTTAAAAGTGACTTAATAGCGCTTAATTGCATTTTTATCTCCTCTAGTCATGTTATAACACTCCTATAGTATTTGTATGATATTACAGTGGAGTACTCACAATGCATCTGTGGTGCATATAATTTGAGTTTGCAGAGGTTTTGACGCGCTTACCTGCAACACTCCTTTAGTATCCCAGGGGTATGTTTATGGTGCATGCTCTAATGTGACTTTTGCAGTGGTTTTAGCGCGTTTAATTGCATTTTTGCGTCGTTAAAATATTCCCATTGTACTCCTATAGGCTCCATGTGTGTCTGTGGTGCTCAGTAGCAGGCTCACAGTGACCCATGCTCCTACAGTATTTCTGTAGGTAGTGTTAAACACTCAAGTTGCATTTGTAGGGACTTATAATGAGCCTATAGTGTTCCTATTCTGTTTTACTGCATTTGGAGCTGTAATATTTGCTATATCAGTCAACTTTAAGGACTTAATTGTGTCAGATTTCAGGTATGTAATGCCATTTTAATGCCCTGTGGTATCACTATGATCTTCACATTTTATAGTACCTTTTTTAAAATGTACCACACAATCACTGTTGCTCTTTCTACTGGGGCTTTGCAGCAGTTATTTAAAGCTGCATGTTTCACTCGTTTTGTCATGTTAGACCTCACGTTGATGCCAGCCTACACACTTCACCGCATTCAGAGTGGAGAGTTGAACAGAGGGGGTCAGCAGTGTGCATGAATCTCCAGCTGCTCTGCCAAGTCATTATTTCATGCACTGCTTCCTTTGTAGGACTTGGCAACGCTGAACACGGGCCACTTATATAAGGACGGGCAACATTTCACTTAAGAGTGGACTCCACAGAAATCCAGCCGCTGTTGAGGTTTCCACACCGCGCTTTATGTGTGTTTTAGAGATGAGTTTTTAATGTGATGATGAGTTTGTAAAAGCCAACAGCAGGCCCTTTGTGTGTTTGGCAATTAGCCTCCAGGTACCATTAGTTACCACACAAAGGATTATTGCAGTTTCATGGGTTAACCATTAAAGCAACCCTCTGGGCGATAACATGCAGGCTTATTGCCCTCTCTCTCTCTCTTTCACTCCTTCGATCTCTCCCACCTGTTCCCCACATTCCTCGCGGTGACTGACCCGTGTCCTCCAATCAGACCGAGTTTATCCGCTCTGTTACCGCGAGAGTCGAGGCCCGAATGTCGCTTCCTCTGGTGGAGATGGTCGTTTTTAATATAAAGATGGAAAGGAACAGAGAAATCCTGTCAGTTCTTTAGTGTGGAGAGACATAAAGACATAAAGATGTAAAGTTGGTGAGGTAAAGATATGAGATTGATTAGTAGAGAATGAACAGCAGGAAATCTGAGGTGTTGTTTGATTGTAAAGACTGAATATAAAGCCAACAAAGCACAAAAACATGTGCCCTGAGGGGTGTTTGGGTGCTTTAGAGAGAGAGGGAGCTTTCAAGATTCTTTCAAGCTTTCAAGTTGTTTATTAAAATATCTTAATTCTATATTTTGCTGAGTAAATTAACTTCAATTCAGCTGGTAAATTGACCCTCCGCTGTTAAATTCTCTGCAGTATTTGTGCTGTGAGATTCATTCTCCCCAAAATGCAGACGTGATCCCGACCACATTTGACCCACTTCGGCTTCTCCACGCTGAGGATTAGGCCGAATATTCTCTCTCATCAGCGTTTTCATCCAGCCTCTCTCTCATCTGTCCGCTCACAGCTCACAGTTTGGCTGAAGTGGCGACGTTGCCGCATAATTAGCTCAGGAAATCTCCAAAATGAACCCGAGAAATCTGCTCATTAGCTCAAAGAACGGTGCATTATGTGTTCGGGCTAAGAGGTTTAGCCCACTTTGCTGGGCTATTGTGGCTCGGCCCACTTGTTGGGTTACTGCACCCCCTGAACAACACACACACACACACACACATACAGCCAGAAAACACACACACTTTTCTGAGTTGAGGTTAATCCTGTTTTGATTTGACAGCAAGACGTGAGAGTGTTTTTATTAATTAAAAACAGCAGGAGGAGGACTGGAGATTGGAATGTGTGTGTGTGTCTGTTTGTGTGTGTGTGTGTGTGTGTGTGTGTGTGT
>NTHP01000014.1:694473-714797 GCA_003416845.1 Oplegnathus fasciatus
GTTTTTACACTTGGGTTTTTGTTCGGATTAAACAAACGAGATAACGTGTTAATCAGTGAGCTTCAGAGCTTTCCCCCTGTTTCCAGTCTAGTCAGCTGCTCATCTAATTCTCTGCAAGAAAGCGAATAAGCATATTTCCCAAATGANNTGTAATGTTTGGGTGTCCCCATACTTTTGGCCATGTAGTGTATCTAGATATTTTTAAGCTACTTAATTTCTCTTTACTGAAATGTTAAAAATCTAACGGTAAATCTTCCAAACAGAGGTACCGAATTTCAGCCTAATATGCCCTTGAGCTGAGCAAGGCACTTGCATCAGTCTGTACGTTACTCATGAGGCGTTGTCAGGAGACCGTGAGTTCAGGAGATGAAGCAGCTTCAAAAATGTGCGTTCTCTGTGAACATTTAGATAAAAAAAAAATTAAAAAAGCAACAGATTAAATTCTCATGGTGTGGAATTCAGTTGGCAGTGAATACACTGTACAGTCACTATCAGTATCAGTATATCAGAGCGTTACTGCAGCAGGTGTACCAAGCACAGACTGCACCCACCCAGCACTCAGTTCATTAAACATATTTCAGTGGAAGCTGAAGCAGGAGAGTTTCTCTACAGTATGGAATATTGTGCATTTCCATATTTATCAATGATTTTTTACACACATTTCTACATCTTTCTAAACCCTTTTAATGTGTTTTTTTTCATGCTCTCTAATGCTCTTCTTCCTTTTCTTTCTACCATCTGTGTCAGACTTTTAAATAAGGAGCATCAGTTCACACACACCTCTTCCTCCCCCTCCTCTTCCTCTCCTCCTCCTGTCTTTCTATATCTGTACCACCCATTCTGCCTATCTTTTACAGATAACCCACACCCCGATATAGACCTTTTCTACCTCCTCTACCTTCTTGTCTTCTGTCCTATCTCCTGCTCTCATTCCTCTTATCCTCTTCCTAATTACCATTGCTCCTTATTCTTCTAGTACCCACTCTGGTGTTTTCTTCTCTGCAGTGACGTTCTTCCTCTTCCTCCTCTTTCTACTCTTCCTCCTGCACTTCCGTCTCCAGCTTCTTCTTCTTCTTCACGTACGTGCTGAATCCAACTCAGAACAGCCATATGAGCAAGCCTCAGAAACAAATAAAAGAGGTTTAGGATAAGAATATGAAACTATTCTGTTTCTAGAAAAATATGTTGCTGTGGAGTTTTTCAACTGTCAGTTTTCAGTGCAGCAAAAACAAACTTCCTTTCGCTCCTGTTGTAGTGGGGTGGCAGCAGAAATCTACCAAGGCACAGGTACCTAGGTAAAGCTCATTTAACTCGTCCCAGTTTGAAATGCACTAGAACAAGTGGAAACCATCTCACCTCATTATTTTCCATATCTATAGTAGAGAAATCTATATCTCTATCTGTACCTGCTGGGCTCCTTGTCTATTCCTGTTTTATTTGCACACTGGGAAAGGCATAGAGGGGGGAGGGAAGGAGATGGAAGAGGAGTGACAGCTACCTGATGAACTGTAGGAAGAATATGAATCATCCAATGAGGTCATACCCAGTTCAGCACAATTCACCGTTGTCTTGTACAGTTTCATTCCTCAGGTGTGCGATAGTGGAAGGATTCTGTAATGACAGGTGACAAGGGGAGGGGGGATGGAGGAGATGAAGAGGAAGAGGGGGTTGGAGATGGAAAAAAACAAGGAGACCAATAATAGATGATGTGAAGGAGGGAGAAATCCAGTATGAGGGCAAGGTGAAACAAAATTCCCAAGAAGAGAGGAGGAGGAGGAGGAGGAGGAGGAGAACAGGAAGGAGGGTTAGAACGTGGAAAAGAGGAAGGAGGTTTTAAGTGGAGAAGAAAACGGAGGTGAAGGAGAGGAAGGAGGGTGACGGTATGGGAAGAGGAGGAGATGACAGGGGGAAAGAACAGGGGATGTTTGTCTGTTTCAGCAGCCTATTATTAGAGCACAATATAGGCTTCAGTTGGGAATGTGTGTGTGTGTGTGTGTGTGTGCATGCTCTTCAGGTGAGGTCTTGTCTTTTCCATAATCCTCCCTCCTTGTGTAAAAAAATGTCTCCTTGTCATAACCCTCATCAAAGTCTTCAGCCCTGCGGAGCTAAACGTTAAGCTTTCTGCAGTTTCAGTGATTTGACGTGTTTTTAGTTAATTGCAGAAGATACTTAAAGGGTCAGTTCACCAAAATGAAGGAGCGGAAACTCAGATGAAGCCATTTGATTCATTTTTAATCAACATTTTAGTGCATATTTGTCTTCCTCAGGATAAAATATATGCTAAAACATAATATGTACCAAAAAGTCCTACAGTCCAGAACTGAAAGATATTCAATTGACTGTTATATATCAAAGAAAAACAGCAAATCATCACATTTCAGAAGCTGTAACAAGAGAATGTTTTGAATTTTTGCTTGAAAAATAGCTGAAAATATTAATCAATTATCAAAATAGTTGCCATTTAATTTTCAATTGATCGACTAACCATTGCAGCTCTACATGTCATGCAACAGTTTTATTTTAACCACTTTCTACTAAAGACATAACCTCAAACTTTTGACATCTTTAGACACTTAATAGGTCTTATAACACCTGTGACTCAGACCTTCCTCAAGTAGCTGAAAATGCTGTGAGCACCATTAATTAAATTCTTTTCACCTCTGATGTATTGGGGTGGAGGCAGAAATCTTAGAGATATCTCTAAGTGAGAAAATATGTTTTTCTTTGTTAAATTTGGGCAAACTGAGTCTTTAAACAGCCTTCAAAGTGGACACAACCCCACAAATGTGAAATAAACCAAACATGGCAAAACAAAGTACTTTTCAGGTATATGAAGAAGCACTTGACTGGAGCTGGAGGGCAGTTTCTTACTAGAGAGATTGAAATGTTTTTCACTGTCACGTGCTTTTAATTTCCTGCCGTGTTGGCAGGTTTCCGTACAGGACAAACACAAAGAAAGACGCACTCACAGATACACACACTCACAGTGTTGAGGTAGCTCCATTGTTCGCCGTGCGTAAGAGCGAGCGCGGTGCCAACTGCTCCCGATTGAATGCTTCCTGCTATTGATGTGGTTTGAACGTCAGCTACCTTTTTAAGTGCCAGCCGGCTCTGAGCTCTGAGAAAATCCCGACAATTTCTGACACGTTTTTTTCTGTAAAGCTGAGCTCACACCAAACATGTTCAAAGCAGTTCAACTGTAAAAATATCTTTATGTGATATCAAGTGAAGCTTAATATTACAGACTCTGTCTCAGTGGACTGAACGGGTCCACATGAGCAACAGTTCCCTTTCCTAGTCTGAGTTTCCAAAGGCCATGACCCACAGAGCTGAGTCAGACGCTGCTGGGCCATCATCGAGCATCAGCAGCTGACCATCACCTGTAGATTTTACATTTAGTGGGTTTTCAACTTATTTTTAATTGCTGCTGTTTATTTTTTTCTTCCACCAGAAGAAGTCCACGTGCTACTGATAATGCCAGGTACAACTTTTTAACAGACATATTTTCAATTTGTATTTTAAAGCAAAACAGTTTAGACAGAGAGTCATAAAAACTGTATTCTGAGCATAATACTAGCCTGTTGAAACAGATCCACATAGCAGTGAAGAATGTCGGCTAGTTTTGTTTTGTTGTTTTGTCTTTCCATTATATTTTCTGGATTATTAATACAGACAATTGAGCAGTTATTTCCTCACAAGCAGGCGAAGAAAGTATATGCACGTTGCATGTGCAACTTAACAAAAGATTTGAGGCGATGTACACCGTGTCACCAGCCAGTGATAATAACTCCTGAGCCTGTAAGACAAATGGAAGAAATCTTCAACGAGGCGATTCAAAGAGAGAGGGCGATATCTCTTTGAATCGCCTCGTTGAAGATTGGACAGACACTGTGGGGTGGGGAATAACAGCAAGTAAGAGAACAAGTAAGTCCAGTATAAGTATAATACGAACAATATAATGCTGCAGTAGTCAAAAGGCAAATATCACCAATATTTTATGAAGAGAATACAATGCCAACCACAGTCAAGGAGCACATGGATGCCTACAGCAAATAAACTGTGATGCGATACAGCATAATCTAAGCCAAAAGCAGGAAATGACTCCCTGACACAAGGGCTTGTATTAGGAGATGGAAGGCTGAGTGGAACAAAAAGACAATTTCATGGATTACAACATGACGGATTGTAACATTACGTGGTGTCCTCTCCGCCTGCATGTAGGTGAGCAGAAGTAGATCACTTCTGTGTGTGTTTTGTATCAGCACGGATGTGTGTGTGTGTGGCTCGCTGATTATAATCAGGGTGTCCTCTGCCAATTCTGCTTTTACGAGCGACAAGCATGGGAACCACACTCTGCCTGTGTGTGTGATTTGCTTGTGGTTTGGCTCTGTACAGACAATTCCAGTGTTGTTGTTTTAACACCCTTTTCAGGTGTGACGCCTTGCCTTTGTTTGTGTGTGTGTGTGTGAGTGGCCTGCTGTACAACATCTAGTCAAGCAGACAGCTCTTTGAAAGTGTGTGTGAGACTTTTCAAGATATCATCTCTTTTTCGCTGTATTTCCCTCACATCATAATCACCCCCCCCATCTTTCCCTTCTCTCTCTGTCTCCGTCCTCCGTGCTTTATTCGTCTCTATCTGACTCTCTCCGGCCACAAAGACTCTTCTGTAGAGTGGATGACTGACACAGTAATGATGGAAATGAAAAAAGAGGGGATACAGATAGATATGATGGACATCAAACATCTCTCTCCCATTCCTCTGTGTCACCCTTCTCCTTCCTAAATTCTTCTTTTTCGATCTCTTCTTGTGTAGAGTCTGTACAGCTAAAGCACACTGTTTGTCACGATTTGTCGATTAGCTAATCGATTAGTTGATGGGCAGAAAATATTCGGCACCTCTTTTGACAACAGATTGATCATTTCAATAGTTTTTCAAGCAAAACTGCCAAATATTCTCCAGTTCCAGCTTCATGTTTGTGAGAATTTGCTGTTTGTCTTTCTTTCATAATTGATAATCTTTAACTTTTGGACTGTTGGTCGGACAAAACAAGGAATTTAAATACATTGTCTTGGGCTTTGGGAAATTGTCATGATGAATCGAAAAAATACTGAAAATAATCGTTAGGTGCAGGTAGGTTTATAGAAAGCAGTTTTGGCAGTCCAGTGGACTAAAACAGTGAGCTGAAAGGTGCTGAAAGCTGCAAAGAACCACAGATGTAGGTGTTGATTCACAGTGGGATCAGCAGTACTAGCAACCCTCCTACATGGCCACCTCAGCCATTAGATTCAATGATGATATAAAAATATTTTGCTTTGTGCAACTTCAATGTGTTTTCTGTCTCCTCGTCGGAGCCATTACCCCATCGGTTACCTTTTATTTATTTATTTTTTTTGTACATTTTTTGAGTTGCTCCGTCTCACATTTTGTCATTTTTCAAGCGTGAATGTTCTACATTGTCAGCCTTAGAGAGGATTTATATGTTATCATCATCATTAAGTCTTCAGAAAAGTGATTTATTTCTGTGTGGACAATTTCCCTCTTTCTTTTTTTCTTTCTTTCTTCTTCTATTGCTGCATTTTCCACAATGACTCAGTCAACCACACATTTTAGTCACATCTTTTAAGAGTGGCCCTCTTTCTATTTCTTAATTTAGGTCCGTTTGTCCTCTTTAGCTCCTTGGCTGTCAGTTTGAAGGTCAACAGTTGCAGTCATTCATTCCTCCCTCCACTCCTCCGTCCTCTTCAGTGACTCTTATTTCCGTCAGCATCTACTCATTGGACTTCATCTTCCTGTTTTCCCGTTAGTCATTCAGGGTTAAACGTTGCCTCTGAAACTGTGTCCTCTCACACAAACACACAAACGCTGACACACAGTGCACATTTTTCAGTCATTCAATATGTGTACTGGGCAGGAAAATGAGCGAAGAGGGGGATAAAGAGAGGTGGAGAGAGAGAGACAAATCTGACCTTAATAGGAGTGATTCAGCTTTGAGTGAAGAGAGAGAAAGAGGCAAAAGGGATAAAGTTGATGTCACATCTAAACCAGAATAAAGGAGGGATGATGGATGGATGGGGGCAGGGAGGAAAGGAATGGGGGCTGGTAGTCCGAAATAGTTGGCTGATATTTCAGAGGTCATTTTTTAGCTGTCTGCTTCTGTATGTTGCTGTAGCTGATATCAGAGTGAGTGTATGTTGGCAGGTTAACACACCCTCACTTTCAGCTTAAGTTTGGCGTTTAGATAAATGCAGCTTCATAGTTTCTTGATGTTTTCCTCATTCTTTTGCCTGGAACAGGTCCAAGCAAGATTAATATAATTTGTCAATATCTCACATAACACGAGATGCATCAGACTGTACAGTACCTCGACATTTGGAGCCAAGTCATCTTCAGTTTGTTGAAATATATGAAACTATGCACTATTTTTTGTCTCTGCTTTGTTTTGGAGTATTAATCTGTTGTGGTCTGTCTGATGTTAAGTTTCTGTTGAACAGTTCTTCTCTTTCAGCCTTTATTTTAACTGCATACTTTCACTTTTGCCTGGTGCAAAAACTTTGACTTGACTTTTACTTTTACTTTTTTGACAATGAACCACTGTTTCTGTTTAAATGTGATGCCACCAGTTTATATATGGTAGATTGAAATAAATTCGAATGAAAAAGCAAACAGTAAAACAGCATCACTGTGTGGTCACACTACATGATTGAATGAAATTTCCAGTATAATAGCCTAAAACCTCTGAATAGTTGCCCAGAAATGCGATTTAGTTGCTTCCAATTCACATATGGTCACCAATAACTTCAGTTCCAGTTCAGTAGCCTTAAACTCCATTTTAGTGGCCTTAAAGTTTGTTGAAACTGTTGACAACTTAAAGTTGCCCCAAATGCAAATATAATAGCCTCACAATCATATATACTATATACTACACTATACAATAACTCCAATGTAGTACCCTATTGTGTTGAAATGAGATTCTGCAATGCTTCTTCAGTGCTGGTGTCCTGATCGAACACTACTTTTCCATCCTCCAAAGAAGAATGGAAAGACAAAAATGTATGAAGGATGGAGAGAAAAGGTTGTAGAAAATGGAGGGACGAAGTGGATGGAGGTCAGGCTGTAGGAGTTACTGGAGAGAGTAAAAGAAGGAGGAAGGAGCGAGTGAACGAGAGAAAAAATGTTTCAGCAGCAGAAGAAGAGGGGGAGGACAGGAAAGGGAGAGGGAAGTAGAGAAGGACTCCAGCTGGGGGTGGCAGAAAAAGAAACCATTCATACTCTATCTTTGATTGAAATGTCAAATGTTGTGTGTGTGTGTGTGTGTGTGTGTGTGTGTGTGTGTGTGTGTGTGTGTGAGTGAGAGAGCCATTATCAAAGCAGAGGAAGTGATTATAAGAGGGCGCCTCCCACTCTTGTTGCGGACCTTCAGCGGTTTGGTTTTGATGTGTGTGTGTGTCTGTGTGTGTGTGTGTTCATATTTGTGTATTTGTCATAATGCTCTCAGCAGTGGTTCTGTTTGATTCGATTCCTTATATCCCATAACTCTGCAAAATAGCTGCTTTGGTGATGACCCAGTTTGTGGTTTTGTGTGTGTGTGTGTCACTCCCTCGTCATGCATGATGTCCGTTCCAACCTGTTGATCTGTCACAGGTCAAAGGTCATTGTCGGGCTCTTCAGTTCTTAACTTCCTGCTGCTTTGAACTCCCTGACCACCCCCAATATGTGTGCGCGCACACACATACACACACGTTTTCTCTCTTAAATGTACCTACTTCCTCTCTCTCTCTCTTTTTGCCGTTGGTTGCCCTGTTCACCTCTCTTAACCTTTTATCACCTCCTCTCTCCCCAAATCTTTTCTCTGTATCTTCCTCATTTTCTCTTCGCTTTTCCATCCCTTCTATCCTTTCTTCTCTCTCTCCTGCTGCCCATCTATCTCCTCATGCGTTGTCTGTCAGCCTCTTTCCCTCCATCTCTTCTTCTTTTAGCTCTGCGTTATCTCAGATGCAGACGGCTGGAGTTTCCACCTGTCCTGCTACTGGAGGGCAAAGAGAGAAAGGGCAGGTAAACTAAGAGGATGAGAGCCTGGAAGACGGACTGACTGAGATGAATGGGAAAGTGAACTAGAGTAATGGAAGGAGGTAGAACAAGTGTCTGACTTTTAAAAGATGTGGCTTCAAGAAAGACAAAGACGTGGGAAAGAAAGTGGGAAAAATAAAGCAAGAAATAGAAATGTATTACTTTACTTCCCATTAGTCCCATTACACAAAGACTTCTAAAAACATTAAATATATCCCTGTTAAAGTTTGCATTTGAGCTTATGACACATTCGACAAGGTTCTCCTTTGTGGTTGATTAGTCAGTAGAAAGTCAACAGTTTTGATAACCAGTTAATTGTTTTCATATATCAAGCGCAGAAATGCCAAACTTAGTTTTATTATTATTCTAAATTATATATCTTTTGGGTTTTAGGTTGGGTTCTGGTCATGTCAATCCCTGATGTCTCTAAATGTGGCTTCAGTGATTGGATCCCAGTGCTTCTTCTTCATCAACTTGTGGTTTGATCCCACGTGGCATATTTTAATGCTGAACAGGACCTTTATGATAGGAAATAGTGGAAGATGGTTTTCAACAAGCCCTCTGCGATCTGGTTCAGACATGTTGGCTCTCAGAGCGACCCTGAACGTCCATTCAGCTCAGCCCCATTGTCTTGCAGTGTTTGCTCGCCCTCACAACCTCCTTTTGATGCAGTAGTGGTCCTGGGCCCTCCCAATGACTTAGCATTCAGAATACTTCTCAATGGGGCCTTTATCACACCATTGTGTCAGTGAGAGTGTTTGGCCCATTCAGAAAGACTGCGGAGAACAAACACGGAGGAAACAGTCAGCTGTGAAGTGCCTTAGATCCTTCACAGGGAGACGGAGGAAATGAGATTCAATGGGAATTTAATTAAACAGGAGATTAGATTGGTTAATCAGTCACTTGAGGTGCGTGCAAACAAACAGCATACATTCAGTCTATATTCCTGTACTTTGGCTTTATTTACTCTCCATAAATTCTGTTCCTCATTCTGCAATTCAGAAAACTCCTTCACTGGGAGAGAAATGTCCTCCTGAAGGAGTTTTCCTCTCTTTTTAAGGACTTCCATACATCCAGGCGTAACACAAATTGACTTCTCAGATGTTCAGTGTGGTATTCATGTTTTTGCTTTTTCAAGGTCTGCGTGAGCTGTTGACACATTCTCAGAGGGCAAAACCATATTAGACCAGTGTCCATCAAACCCAAAGTCCAGTACTGGTCATGTTGCAGATGTCCAGCTGCAGTGTGTGAGGAGTGTGTGCAGCTTCCTCCGCAGACAAAACCCAGACAGAAAAACACTTTCTGTGCCAGGCTCGTCCTCCCCGAAGGACACCAGTGACTTTGAGCGGTTTTCTTCCTGCTCTGCCAAGCCAGACTAAGAATAGCCTGATGCTAATGTCTGCCCGCTATCACACAATGAGCTCATTTAGTGTGACAGGAGAAATGGAGTCAGACGGGCCGGATTTAACTCTGATACTGTTCACTGTGAAACCTCCAATGTCTTATTTTTACACTTTCACATTTAAGCTGTACTTAAACAGAAACAGAACCTCTAAACCAGGTCTGTTAAAATATAATGGTGTGTGTCCCAAGTCGAAACTGAATAAACCAGCAGGTATTTTTGCATCGCAGTCTGTCTTTGAGCCATTGATGCAAACTTTAGCTATGCATTTATTCTGCAGTATTGTCCAGCTTTCATTTTTTTCCCTGTTCTTCGCTGCTGCAGTGGGCCAGTCAGTTCTACTTCATGGCATCGATCGTTCCACCACTTTGGTCCAGACTGAAGTATCTCAACAACTGATGGATGGCTTGGCACAAAATTTGGTACAAACAATCATGGTCCCCAGAGGATGAATCATACTGACTTTGGTGATCCTCTGATTTTTCCTCTAGTGCCACCACGATGGTGACATTGTTGGTTTTCATTCCCATAAAAATTTGACATTCATTTTGGCCTCTGGTTGAATTGTAATAACTCCAGTGATCCTCTGACTTACACAGAATAAAGCTTGTAAGTGGACCTTTAGTTAAAGATTACTGCAATAGAAATAGTTACATTTTCAGTACAATTTAAGACTATTTTAGTAGTATTTTCAACTTTATCCACTTTGGAGAGTGGTTCTGTCTTCAGTGGTCAAATATACCTGCTTAGTGTGGATCAATGGCCAAACAGACATTTTCAAATACATTCACATTAATTTGGTTTCCCTCACTGTGTTAAAGGCAGGTTTCCTCCTGCTTTTCTCTCTCCCATTCTCTTTTTAAGAGTTGCTAGAATGTAGATTGCCATGAAAACTATTTGCGGTCCATCAGTTATCTTTTCCCATATTTCACTTATCAGAGTTTCCATGAATGGAAGAAGAAAGGCAGGCACACATATGATAAAATGTGAAGAAATGGGGCAAAAAAGCAGCAGAGTGTGAGGAGGAGGAGGAGGAGGAGAAACAGCAGGAACAAAGAGAGAGGTTTGCCCTTCTTAATGTGACAGTAAATATTGGTTTTAACCAGGTCAACTCCAGCACATTGTTTGAGTTTCGCTGGTGAATGAAGTGAAGGAGTAGGGGAGGAAAGAAAAGGGACACACAGGAAGTATAGGTCACTAAGTTCATCTTACATTACATTTCTAATGATGAACACAAGTGGAAGTTTACAGGTGTTCATGTTAAACATCATGAATACAAATCCACAGTTCTTAGTCCCGATGTGAAGCACTTGAGATAACCAGCAGGGTACACATTCTTCTTCCATACAGGAGTTCATATCTCAATCACATATTTTCAGGGATTTAATTTCATCCAGAGCAAAAAGATTCAGTGTCTGCTCAGGATCTCAGGGATCAAACCTGTGACTTTTTTTTTTTTGTTAAAAAGGTTTTACTCGACCCAAACAGGCCAACGTGCTGGTTCGGTGGTGTTTTTTGCATTTTATAAGTGTTATTATTATTTTATAAGTATATTTTAGTTTGTTCGCACTGGGACAATGATAGTGTTCTTAAAAATATCAAATACATGCTAATTTCACTTGATTTTTGAGCCTGGAACAAAAATGGAGGACTTAATTAAACTGAAAAAAGTGAAACATCTGCTGTTGATGGCTCCAGCATCAGCTCAGATAACCAAAGACAAACCACTAAATCCTTCAATGTTTCCTGGCAGATTTTCTGCCGGAGCCCTCTGTGGCAGCACCATCACTGTGCCAGTGCTGATTGGTGCCGTGTTTTTGAGCCATTACCGCTGTCGTTCTGAATCTTCTGAACCTCACAGTTGTGTAGCTGCAGGAATGTCTTCCCCCTCGTACAAACAGAGGAGTGGAGAGGGGGGGATGGAGGGATGAGTCGATAGAGAGAGAAGGAGGGGAGGACAGCAAACAGAAGGGAGTGTTTTCCCATAGTTAAGTCATAAAATGGTGAATGGGAGTGGAAAGGAGGTGTGTGTGTGTGTCTGTGTTGTGGGGGTCGATCTGTTTGACACACACACAGTCAATGGAGGGTAAGGCAGGGTGTGTGTACACAATAGTTTAGAGTGATTGTGAATTGAAATGAACTGATTTGTAAAGGCTGAAATTAAGAGTTAAAAACCAGTAAAAGTACAGAACAGAAAAACTGAAACTGATAAAAGTCAGGAACAAAATCAGTCAGACAGATGTCCAAAACCTCTTTCATATGAAGTTGTTGTGATGTCAAATTGTGATTTTTTTTTTCCTCATTCATGGATTTATTTGTTCATTCATTCATTTCTTCATTTATTCTTTTAAATATATTCAGCGAGTCAAGAGGCAGCCAGGCATTGAGGTTATTGGTGAAATTTGTCAAAGTCTGATCCAGAATTCTCCTAATTTTGACCTTTGCTCCATTGTAACATTGTCCGTTGGTCTCTGACACCATTATGTGCCCTTTAAATCAGAGAGAAACCGTAAAAAGGGTCAACTCCAGCTCACATGTACAGTCCAATAAATGCATGTTCATACTTTGGCAAGAAAATCGCACTTGTGGGTACAGTATCTCTCAAAACCTAAAAGCAAATCATGTTTTTGATTACTTTAATTCCAAAATGAGATTTAATGACATCGCTGACATGACATTAAAAAGTAAAGCACTGATTATATGCAACATTTCATTTACAAATTGCTTTCTTGCTATTTTATGGGTTCTTGTCTTTTTTTAAAGTCATAATCAGTAATTGCAGGTGTGTTTTTGGACCTCACTTCAGTTTTAAGTTTCATCGTCTGTAGTCATCGATCTTTTCTTTGTTTGTTCGGCCATAGTAACCGTTTACTCGCAACTCTAGCAGAGACCAGAAAAAACAGTACGCTGCTTCACACACAGGTGAGTTGAAGAGCGAGTCTGTTGCGTTAAAAGCCAAACTGTGCGCCGTTTGTGATTTTTTTTCTAGGAAAGTCGCTGCCGACACCCGGGTCGTAATACTGCAGATGCAAGGGCTTTCATCAGTGGGCCATAGGCTCAATCACCGTTGTGTTGCATCATTCAGCGATAGATAGTGACTTAACAGACATTTATTTAAATGAAAATCTTCGAGATTATATCTTGCTTCATTTTACGGTCCTGCCTGACTAACTAAGTTAGAAGCATTACTTTAAATCTCCTGTTGATCCTTTAGATAATAACAGCTGTGAGTAAAGTCCCTGAAGTCTAAAGTCCTTGAGAAATACTCTTCGGATGTCTTAAAAGAAACAGACAATAGAGGGTTCGGACTGAATGATCAGCTATAAGTGACTAAATTTGGGTGTGTGCATGTTCTCATCCCTGTGTGTGTGTGTGTGTGTTTAAATCAATGTGTGTGTTTGTGTGCGTCCAGCTCAGTTAACAGTGTCTTAATGAAGCTTAGTCAGAGTTCAGAGACTGTGACTGACCGTGACGCACTCCACGGGGAAAAGTCCACATTTAAAACCTCATCACACTGAGAAACTATGGTGACGACCTGAAAGAGAGGGTGTGTGTGTGTGTGTGTGTGTGCGTGTAGTTGGGATAGAGAGGCAGAAGTTATGTGTGTGTTTCTGGTCATTTCTGAGCCACACTTGTTCCTCGTAGCATATCTCTCCGAAAAAACACCCAACCTGGGGTTTGGACACATTAATGGGACACGATCAGCTGTTGGCAGGGATCGAACTTGTGACCCCGTGAACACCCGCAGATCAGCCTGCCATCAAAGCAGACATACAGAAAGACGGAGAGGAGGTGTTTATTAGCGACTGAGGGAAACAAGCTGAGAGCTGCAGCAACTGTGACTGGTTCCATTAAAGCCAACAGCTGGGGCGCCTCAGCGCGCCCAGTCACCATTAACATTCAGCCTTGCACTGTAACACATACTGGGAATATCTGACGTGGTAGAGAACATTTCTGTCTGGCAGCCTGTCTGCATGATCGACACCGTATGCACCAAAAGAAAAGTCTTGCTAATATCTATATCTTTCGTGTAGTGACGTTGAACAGGTGTAAAAGACCTTCTTCACGGCAGACATTT
The DNA here is from genome assembly GCA_003416845.1 of Oplegnathus fasciatus. Lineage (NCBI taxonomy): Eukaryota > Metazoa > Chordata > Actinopteri > Centrarchiformes > Oplegnathidae > Oplegnathus > Oplegnathus fasciatus. The sequence continues at coordinate 708,022 of NTHP01000014.1, forward strand.
ACACATGTCACAGCAGGGAAAGCACAGGTGTAATTAATAACGTTAACGATGGCTGCATACCATTTAGTTTAGCCAGTTTCAGAGCTCTTGCATTGTGCACGCTGGCTCAGTGGCATGGCTTTACTGGGACAGAGGTATCTTCAATGTAAGTAGATACACCTGTGTCTGTGCTGTTGTGACATGTCAAAATGTCTGCTGTGAAAAAGGTCTATTGAATGCACCTTCCACTGAGTCTGGAACTAGTTTATCAATACGCCTACGGGGCTTGGACAAGACAGTGACTCCCCACCAGCTCCTGAACGTTGACCTCTCTGCAGATAGGGAGAGGCGGGGCAAGCAAAATCTGTCCCTCAGCTTGAGTTCTAAACCAATTAATTGCAACCCTGTCGCCTAGAAATTAAGTTTATAGACAACTAATTGGAACAGCAAATACGTTTTTGAAGGAAGCAGTGGCCACATCACGAGTTAACCTTTGTATGGTAACGTTTAGGCACTGGCTTAAAGTCAGAGAAAGGTTCCAGTTTTTTGGGTCCAACCTGTTGAACACAGATCCTGAAACTGTATTTGATATAAGACACATCTTTATCACAAGTCTTGTGTGTGTGTGTCTGAATGTAATTCATCAGTGTTTTACCTTGAAGAGTTTCTACAGACTCCCCTTCTCTCCTCCATCTCTCTCTTCATTAGGACAACCTTCACTCCCCCCTTCTCTCTCCCTTATCACCTGTCGTCGTCCTCCTCCCATTTTTCACTAATTATGGGATTTGCCCCAGCAGTCTGTTATAAGAAGGGATGGAGGGAACACATGAAAGCAGGAGTGGATCAAGAACATGGAGAAAGTCAAGGTCACAAGAGAGGAAACCTCCCTTCCTTCTCCTTCTGTCCTCCCTTTCTGGGTCTGTTTTTTCATTTTCCTATGTTTTTTTTTGTTTTTTGTTTTTTTTGAAGTTCCTCTCATCTCCTCTCTTGGAACATTTTCAGAATATTTTTCTCAGGTGAATTTTATGGTCATTTCTGGCTTTCAGTCTGCCGGGCTGCAACATGTCAGCTAGCTTTTTCTGTGAGGGAGTTGGGAAGCCTCTGAACTTCGTCAGCGTTATCTTATCACTTTCACAGATTTTTAAGAGTCCTTTACACTCAGATTGGGAACGAGTGTGTCACTTTCTGTTTATTTGTTGCTTTTGCTTTTTCACTGTCAAACATTTGACTTATGAGGTTTTTACGAAGTCAGAATCACACTGACAAGCCCAAAGGAAGTGCTGCATCGTCCGTGTGTCAGGTTTAATATCTCAAATACCGCTGATCGAGATTTGACCAAACTTGGCGGAGTGATGCACCAAACGGTTCAGCTGTTGTTCTCAAAATTGCNNGCGTATATTTCTACTTACTTTTGAGGATCCTCATTGACATAATGCATTCCCCTTACACCCAAAATTAACCATCATAACTACATGCCTAGCCCCAACCCTTACCTTAACCCTGAAACTACCAGTATGCTTCATTTCACGTCGGATTCGTCGGATGAAACACACAGTCCGACGTTCCCATCCACTTCACGCCGTGATTGGCCAGCTGTGCAGAGGTGAGGAAGGAGCCAGGGTTTGAACTTCTCTTTCTCACTCTGTTTTTTTGTTCATTGCACAACTATTCATGTGAACTTTTCATGTGAACAACAAGAGTGCAACACTGTGAATGTCTTCCAGGAGTAACAGTCTGAAAATGTGCACCGTAATCCCCTTATTTAAACGATCTTAGGTCTCCCCATCTCTGTGACAGCTTTTCACTCCACCTTCGAGCGTGGCCGTTTGGAGCAACTGTAAACACTTACCTTCCGACGTGACAGCATGTCGTACAAACTCGTTCTTTTGTTGAATAAACCAGGCCTAATTCCAAAACCAAGTCTTGACCCTCAAACAGCCCTTTGAAGACTCACAATCAGCTTTTATCGGCCAAGGAGGTTTAGGCATACAAGGAATTTGACTCTGAGGCAAAGACCGGACAAAATGTCCTCACTCTCAAGGTCTAGAACACACAAAGATAGAAGTACAAGAGCACACACACACACACAGTGTGCAGGAGTTTCCACATCCTGGGGGGATGTTGAACTGTCAGACAGAGTTGTGGAACAAGGCATCAATCTCTAAAAGACCCCGGAGGATAAACTCTTCCTCCAGGTCTCTTCTATCTGTTTCACCTCCCACCCCTCCTCTTTCACTCTGCTACTTATTCCTTCTTCACCACTCTTCCATCACCTCTCTCTCTTCCCTACCTTCGCTCTTTGCTTCTGTTGAAGGCTCCATTCACATCAGCCACGTCTGAATTAGTTTATTTGGTTTTATTCAGCAGTTTGTTTATCTCAGTGTTTGCATCTTTAGTTTGGCAGATGTTCCAAGTTTTCTTCCACAGCTGTGTGCAGTCATATTGCATTGTTTGTTAGGTCGAAATGTAGTTCACATAAACTGACATGCGACCTTAAAATGCAAGGTTGTATGCTTGGAAAGCAATGCAACAAAATGTGTTGTACAACACTGAAAATAGCTTCTATATGCGTTTCATAGTATATGTACGTAGGAAATTAATTCATGGACAGTGAAGATGAAAGAGAGAACTGAAAGAAAACTTTGAGTCACGATGATTTAAAAATCTTCGTCTAAAATCTGCCAGAAATCTGAGCTCTCGCAGGAACGCAACAGAAACAGAACATGCAAAAAACTCAACTTTTCAGTGACAACTTAACAAACAGTAGCAGCAGAGGTCTTCCTCACTTTTACCTTTCTTTTCTCTGCTCCTTCTCTTCATCGCTCTCTTGCACTTGGTCTTTTCTCTCACCCTCCTCTCCTTCCCTTCCACCCTCCCTTCTTCCTCGTCTGCTCAGATAAGAATTCACTGAGAAGAGGCCTCAGTCAGTCTTTCCATGACGAGAGTCATCTCTCCTATCTCTTATCTCTCTTCTCGTCCTTCTCCTCGTATCTTCTTCACGTCTGCTTTTCTTTTCCCACTATCTTGACCGCTCTTCTCATTGTCTTCCCCTTTCAGCTCTCACCCTCTTCTCCTTCTCTCTGTCACCTTTCTTGCTTCTCCTCTGTAGCGCTGCGTTCCCTGCAAAGCTGGGAAGTCTGAACACGGATGCTTCATGAGATATTGGTGATGGATCTGAAACTGTCCTACACAACAGCTAATGTTATGCTAGAGGCGCATTAGCAAAAGTACATATTCAGCCTTTTATTTTGCAAAGTGCACCAATAAACTTAGCCGAACTGCAGTGTGTACAATTTTTATATCTTGTAATTATGACTTTGCATTGAGTAAAGTTGATAGTTTTCTAATACTTATGAGAGAAAGACATGTTCAGGGTACGGAAAACTGTCTAAAAAGTTGTAATTATGAGATCTGGAAGTCAAAGTTAAAAGAACATTTCTCCAATTAGTCTTTCTTTGATGAACACGCTTCCATACTGTCATTATTATCATATCATCATTAGAAGCTTAAAATCAAACTGCAAGAGTTGAAATCTCTTTTGGCTTTCCAGCTATGAATTCCTTCTCGAGAGTCAGCATTTCCGACATTTGTGACATCCCTGGAATCCCTGGATATCACCAAGTCTTAACCCAGCTTTTCTTTTCTTGCTGTGACATGTCAGAGACGGTATATATGGGTACGTGCAGAAGCTTTAACACTGTGCAAACCAGCGTGAAGATGGAAAGACAGGCAGAGAGAGTCTGTAATCTTTACATTTCTGAAGTGTTTTAGCAACACTGAGATCACTGGCTGTGCATGTATGGGCCGGCTGCATGGATGTAGGTGTTAAAGGTGTGAAGGTGTGAAGGTGGAGGTTGTCTCTGTACATCTTTAGCCTCTGGGCAGTCAAATGCCACCTGGAGAACTGTGTAGCTGGAATATCGAGGTGGTTATTGGGAACATGCAGGCTGTTATTAGGTGCAGTTCTCTGAAGGTGTTGGTCGGGTTTTCTCTGCCTTTCATTTACAGGCCTGCGGATAATGTGTAGTTCCAGGTGACACTTTTTTCTATCTGGGGAAAAAAGACACGAAGAAGACTGCTAATAAGTCATGTTTTAAAGAAGTGAATTTGAGTATATGTCCCATTAATTCCTTTCAAAGTTTAAATCACAGCAGCAGATAATTTGAGGAACTTACAGGAGGCTTGCAGGTCACTTAGCCCTGAGCTAAATGTGACATTTGCAGCTATGCAGATATCCCCACCCTTAGCCTGGGGCTAACTAAACCCCACTTCAGACCAGGCTTATCTCTCTATCCGTCTTTTCATGGTTATATTTGTGCATTTATCTCTGTCAGGAGTGTAGGTCCTTGATGAAGGTGATAAATACAGTAATAATAATGATAATTAAACACAAGCGTGAAATAACTTTAAGCTATTCCTATTCCCATGTGAGTGTGAAAAATCTTAATGAGTTTTTAACTGTTAAGTTATAAGAAGGGGAAAACACACTGGCTGCAATGCACGTGATTTCATACCAGACGTGCCAGAATGCAAATGTGATAAAATTTCTGCTTTTATGGAGCATCGAAGCAGGAAAATTTGACCCTTAGCTCCACCCTGTTGCCATCCAAATGGACTCAAAACAAGATGTCAAGCGCAGCAAGCCTCTCAGTTGTGTCGGAGGATAAATCACTTGACAGTGGAAAAGTCAAAGTCTCTGCTTTGATAGACACGGTATCGTTTTCAGCCCTTATAATTCAACAAGACGCGTTTAAAGAGGCGTCTTGTTTTAAACGGCGAAACCTGAAACTGTCAGAAAATGTTCTCACTGAAATCTAAGAGGAGCCGTGAGAGTCTTCCCGCAGGAATCTTTGTCAGGAATTCTGTCCTGGAATTCTGAAGGAAGAGTAGACGGACATTTCTGAACCCCTGGAGAGAGAGAGAGATAAAGGGAGAGTGTAGACACCCCTGCGGTACGAACAGAGATTAATTTCCTCCTCCAATGTGATATTCCTGCATGCAAAAATTCCAAACGTTCCCATTCAAAGGCCTAATCCATGTTTGCTGTGCCTCCATCTGTCTGTGTTTTGTGTGTTTGAATACAGTAGAGCTACAGCATCATATTAGCGGAGGGAAGCCTTGAGGAGCTGATGCATACGAGCCGGGGGGTCCTGGGTAACAGCCACATGTAGCAGCCGTGTACAAGCTGTTTGGCTGAACTGTTAACTCGGGCTACCGACATCTTTTGTTCCTTCAAGACTGTCCTCATGAGAAAAATGACAACACTCGTCATTTCTTTTCTTAAAACGACCCACCTGAGGAGGACCTGTGTGATTTAGGGCTGCAACTAACGATTATTTCCATTCTAGATTAATTTGTTGATTATTTTCTCGATTTATAGTTCAGTCTATAAAATGTCAGAAAATGGTTAAGAAAGTTAAAAATCACAATCTGCCAAATCCCAAGGTGATGTCTCGTTTTTTCTAACCAACAATCCAAAACCCGTGTTCAATTTGCTGTCAGTAAAGGCCAAGGAAACCATCAAAATAGTTGCCGATTAAGTTTCTCTTGATCCGCTAATCAATTAATCGACTAATCGTTGCAGCTGTAGTGTGATTTATGACTCATGTCTGTCAGAAGGAAAGGCGTGACAGTGTTTGAGCACAGCGGCGGGTTGCTGGGTCAACAAAGCATGTGACTTTTCCGTGCGCTAAAGAAACCAGGTTACTCAGAGAAAAGTACGCAGGAAATCTGTCAATTACTCTAAATTCGCAGCAGCAGGTCAGTAATCGGGTTTCTCCCCTACCCTACACTGCTTTCCTTACAGCTGGAATTTACAAATAGTCAATTTTGATTGGTTATTAACAGTACATATAAACTTCTAGAGGCTACTTTGTGTCGGTTTCTGTTTAAGTCGGCCTTTTGATGGAATTGCTTTAAGTTCACGGATGTGTTGCTACATGTGATGATCACTTCGTTCGACGTTTAAGATGTCAATCAAGTAGGTTTTTGTGCCGTATCGTACAGGTGGCAGATCAGAAAAGAGTCTTTGAAAGTCAGTGACAAACTCCTTTTAGTCCTTGAGGTTGGAGAACTTGTTAGTTTCTACCTTCTTCTAATGGCACATGCGTATACTGTGTAATGAGCCACTAGTTAACTAACTTCTAGTGTGTTTGTCCGCGGAAGCAAGAATCACGGAGTCCATTTAAAATTCATGAGCTGTTAAAAATGTATTGATGCCACCGGGGTCTTCTGATGACGTTGCGAGCAGTGTAGCTTCGTTATAGGAATGAAAATGTTCCACACATCCTCTTGCAAATAGACCTTGTGATGTTAGACTGGATTTGCATGGCAGATTGGAGCTTTAAATGAGGTGATGTGATGCGATTGTGATGATCAAACCAACTTGCTTTTCTCTTTGAACACCTGGACCTGAAATCCAAAACCGATTCATATGAAAACGCTTCTCTTTGTCAAGGAGCTTTTGCAACTTACTTGTCTGCCAGTAAAGCCGACAGGACTGAATTGCGGAAAGTATCTTTTTTCACATCCATTAGGGAATCGGCATCACCAGGATACCTTTTTTGTACCGATGAAGCCGTTCTGAACATGAATCCTGAGAGAGAGGGAGGGGAAAAAGAGAGATGGTATAGATGAATCCATGGGAAAGGAAAGAGAGGTACAAGAGAGACACTGAGGTTGACTTGGAATGTGAGGAATGACCCTCACTCTCTGGGAGCTGTCCAAGCCTGACACACACTCTCTCACACACACACACTCACACACTCACACACACACACACACACACACACACACAC
>NTHP01000014.1:727601-739106 GCA_003416845.1 Oplegnathus fasciatus
TGTGTGTGTGTGTGTGTGTGTGTGTGTGCAGCCTCCAAGAGAGACTGTATTGAGCGTTTTGGACAGAGGACCATTGAGAGGATCAATAACGATGACGACGTTATCTGCACCACCGAATACTCGCGTATTGTCCCGCTGGAAAATGGAGAGGTGAGTGTGTGTTTGTGCGTAAAACACTTAACTTTAATGTCTTTGTCTATTGCTGTAGAGCTGAAAGAATTAGTCCGTTAATCTATTAGCTGAGCGGCAGAAAAATTAGCAACCGAGTTTATAACATATTAATCGTTTAAGTAATTTTTCAAGCCAACAATCCCTACTTCAAACTGCTCAAACGTAAGGATTTGTTGCTTTTCATACTCTGAGACATCGTGATGGACATTTTTCACTATTTTCTGCATGTTATAGATTGAAAAACGTTTAGATTAATAGGGAAAAGAATCAGTAGATTAACCGATAATGAAAATAATGGTTCGTTGCAGCACTGCATAGCTGCCACCTCGATCATTATGTGGAATTAGGACCGAAATGTCTTCAAGGTGTCCATTCAAAAGAGTTTCCAAAGCTGTTTTCACATACATTTTTTCTTTTCATTTATTGTTTTTGTTGTTTTTTCACATTATTAAACATCACTGTACATGTGTCATCATAAAATTGTACATGACTATAAAACAGTCACTGAAATAGACATGAGCACGCAGACCAGTTTAAAAAAACATAACATGATAAATACATTAAGTCTTGCAGCATCAACAAGTACTGATTAAATCATGCAGAATCACAATAGACATTTTGTCTGTGCCTTGGTATCATATTGTGAATATTTTAGTTGATTTGGTTGATATCCTCCTCTGATGTTTGCAGGACTTTCCCAGGCTGTAGAGTTTATATTTCCCCACTTGTTCGGTAGCTGATAACGCCTCTGTCCTCCTCCCCACCTCTCCCAGATCGTGGTGTCCTTGGTGAACGGTCGGCCCGGGGCGTTGAACTTCTCCTACTCACCAGTACTGAGGGAGTTCACCAAGGCCACCAACATCAGGCTTCGCTTCCTGAGAACCAACACGCTGCTGGGACACCTGATGGGCAAGGCGCTCCGTGACCCCACGGTCACCCGCAGGGTAAGACAATGCAACGAAGCGATCACAACTATTGATTTGTTGATGATAAATGGAAACAAGGGGCCTGGATCTGTTCAAAGGGGAAAACAAATCTGCTTACCAGCATTTTACAAACAAGATTTAACGTGTTGATTAGTGAGCTTGAGAGGTGTTTGGACAGAGCCAGGCTGTTTCCCTCAGTTTCTAGTGTCTATGCTAAGATAAGCTGCTTCATATTCACTGTACACACATGACAGTGGCATCGATCTTCTCATCTGACTCTGGGCAAGAAAGCGAAGAAGCGAATTTCCCAAAATGTCAAACTATTTCTTTAACTAAAACAATGTGTATGACAACATATTGATGATAATAACTCATGTTGTGTTTTGTTTTTATTTTACAGTATTACTACAGTATCAAAGACATCAGTATCGGAGGACGCTGTGTGTGTAACGGACACGCTGAGGCCTGCAACGCCGAGGACCCCAACGACCCCTACAAGTAAGATACAAAGTTGTACCCAACCTTCAAAGGATCAATTAATATCTCGCACACACACACACAATCAGGGAATCAGACTGCACTGTCATGACTCACAGACTTGTGGCAAACCGACATTGTTTTGACTGGATTTTGTAGCGTACGTGTGTGTGTGTGTGTGTGTTTGTGTCTTCGACTGAAGATGAGGGGAATGCTCGGGAATCACAGCAGGTTATAAAAATGATTTATGTTACTACGGTGACTCAGACACATCTACCTGCTCCCACACACAGCCACACACTCTACACACACATTTAGACACACTCGGCGCTGCAAAAAAACACATCACAAAATTCATATCCCCGAGCTATGGCTCTGATCTGAAGCACAAGGGTTTCAATTATTCTTGGCTGTGGTTTCACTCATTCAGGACGACATACCTGCATACCTGTAGTAGTGTTAGTGTCAAATCTCAAACAGAAAACCAAGTCAAGTCAGAACAAATAAAGAGTGTAGTACCAACGTCATCTGAAATTAATTAGAAATATCTCATCATCTGTCTGGTTTTTTTTATATGTTTGTTAGAGTAAGACGAAATGAGGATGAAATGATGAGCCAATAAGCGACGAGGAAGGATGATGGGAAGTAGTAGAAAACTAGTTTGTTTTTCTCAGTGAGCTCATGCAGTTTCGTGGGGACGAAACAGCTGGAGGAGGTGGAGAGGAAGAAGATGGAGAGGAAGACCTGTTTTCTGATCACAACTTCCGTACAAATTAACTTCCTCTCGTCCTTTATTTAGTTTTTACTGTTGAAGCAGAATGACAAGATGGAGCTTGTTTAAATACATGTGGATGTACTGTAGACTGTGTGTGTGTGAATTTCCAGATAAGTGTAGGTGTCTCATGAGAAGTGGAAGTGGGCAGTATGTGATTAATTTAATAATATATGTGTAACTTTGTGATGTATATGTCAGTCGCATGAGTACATAAGTATGTGTGTGTGTGTAGCTACCTGCAGGCCATGTGGGATTTGACAATAAGCCATCACTACTGTCAAATCCACCATGAGTCATACAGACAGACATACAATCACATATCCGCCTATAAATATCTGTCTGTCTTGTCCGATGTGCACACACTTCTATTATATGTCACCAATTTCTCTCTCTTTTACACACAGATGATCACACATGCATTAACACACACTTGTGCAGACTTGCTGAAGGTATCTGGAGACAGTCTCTCGTGAAGCCGGTGATGTAGCTCTTTCCGTGTTGTTGCACATGGATGATTTGGGAGTTTGGGAGGAAAGGAGGGGTTTCAGAGGGAGGTAGAGGGAGACGAGGGAGGGGTGGTGGGATTGTCAGATAGTTTGATGTACAGTGGAGGCAAATATACTGCTGCAGGGAGGCGTTCACGCCGTGACCCCGACATTCTGCAGAAGATATTTAAGCTGAGAGAGACAGGTGGCTCTATTTTGTTTTATGATTCTACTTAAATCAGTGGTTGTTCATCTGGGGGGCACAATCTCCCCATGGCTTATAAGACAGTAAGATAGGAAAACAAAATAACTGTTGTTATTATGAAGTCTAGTTCTTATTTGTCTCAGATTCTTAATTACTTTGCAATTAAAAAGGATAAAAACTCAAGATTCAGATTAAAATCATCTCCTGTTGCATTAACTTCTTCTTCTCTACACAGTGTACCATCAATCAGTACGTAGGGCATACTGTTATTATGAAGTGTAGAGCTGGGACACAGTGATAAATGGGTGATTTGGATGGATGGATGGATGGATGGATCTCAAGTAGTAATAATGGTGTTTTCAGGGGTCACAAGGCAAAAGATTGGTTAGGAAAAAGACAAAATGCTGATGCTGATAACAGGGAACAGCTGAACTGAGGAAGAAAAATGTAAAAATGGATGTATGCGTCGATAAAAGGAGATACGGATGGAGGGATTACAAGAAAGCTGGACAAAAAACTGGAGAAATGATGATTGTATCTTGATGTCTTGATCTTATTATCAGCCCAGAATGGGTCGTGTGCTTGTTTCTGGGCTCGGCGTGTAAATACTGTGGTGGTGAGTCCCTCAGGGGAGACGGAGACTTTGAGATCTCCCGTTAAACTGCAGGCAGAGACTGCAACAACTCTCAAAATGTCATATCTGTGTTTGAGTGTCTTGTGGACACTGACCAGAGCAGAGTTCAGCCTCAGACACGCTGTCAGGTGTTTAAACTAAAGCAGAAATCTGTTGAAATCCAACGCGACCTCATGTCCTCTGTGCGTCTGTCAGTATCTGTGGCTGGTTCGGAGCAGACAGATGTAGAGGACCGGGTGTTTGATGGGTGTTTGTAATATCTTTGGGGGGCCCCGATATTTACTGTAAGAAGATGTGTGTATACTTTCACATATCTGCTTGCGTGCACGCACATCTTCACATGCTTATGCAGGAGACCTTTGCTTTTGTCCTGAGATTTAAAAATATTTAAACCAACTTAAAAGCACATTGTGGACAGTTTAGATGAGCTTTCACCAGTAAATGATGCTAAAATGACAAATTGAAATATTCCAGGCTTTGCACGACTCTTGGTTGTCTTATGTTAATGCCGCCAAACTGGTACTGACAGGTTAAAACAAATTGTAAGAAGAGAGAGGAATTTGTTGCATAACTGGTTAGACTGACATCTAAATGTCTTCCAAAACACAATTATGTGTAATTGAACCATCTAAAAGGTTCAATGGCTCTAGTTCAAATTTCGTACAGTTAATCTCTTTCTGGCACCCTCAGTGTGAGCCGAGGTATATATTTACTCCACAGAAAGTGTTTATACTGCCATGATAATGTATGGCAGTTTAACAGAGAGTGTCGAGGCTGATGATGAGTAACCCACAGAGAGAGTACAGTCAACCTAAATATACAGTACTGCCTGAGCCAGAATCATTTCTGGTGTCCTGGCTTCACTCCCGTTATGGATTAGAGGGATTTCAGGAGATTATAGTAATAAAGCACATTGATACTCATCTCTAGATAATAAACTGGGCACCATTATAATCCACTGAAGCTGTGTTTACTGTATATGCTTGTTAGGGTGCGTACAGTATGTTCTCCTCCCAGTAAACGTGTGTTTATAATGTAGAAGTCATGTTAATGATATAGAGGTTTAACTGAAGATATAACCAGAGGTTTCAAATGATGCTTAGCAGGACCAAAAGAACAGTTAGCCTGAATTTACTGCCTTGTGGTGTACTGTTGATACACTGAACTGTAAGAGACGAGGTGCATTTGATTTATTTTGTAATCACTGAGGCAACTATGCAAAGATTTGGTTACAACAGTTGCTGTCTTGAATGAAAACATAAGTAAAAAATATATGTACAACATAACTGATGTTGATACCTGTACTCATGTGGACCCAAACATCCAGATACAGGTGGATAAACAACAAGAATTAAGCATGTAATACTTTCAGCTCGTGATAAGTGTTCATGGTTCAAAGTACCCCTAATGATTATAATAAAGTTAGAATAAATTTGACTGAAAACAAACTTTGACTGTAGAAAATGTCGTAAAATGTTCCCACAGAACAAGCAAGAGGAGAATAAATAAGTAAATCTGTTTTATATACATTTTATAATTAAGCATACATGTATGTGCACACATCATGTTGGATCATATTGTTGCCAGCTGCCTTTATGTTCCTAGTTAGCTCTGTTCAGCACCATTTGGTTTCACTTTGCTGCATAACCTCCAGTTCGGGATCAGAGCTCCGAGAGGTGAGGCTACATCTGGGTTAATCATCAGCACAGCTGTTGTGTGTGTATTTAAGTGGAATAGCGTAATTGTGTCTGAACCTGCGTGCACCTGGGGATGAAAAGAAAACTAGACTTTTCCTTCGGGTATCAGCGAAGTGTCGGGATAATAACAAAGCATAACGAGGAAGGAACTCCGGAGGATTTTTTTGTAATTCCTTTGTGAGTTTAGTACATAAATTCTATTAAAGTGAATTCCAGCAGTTATTGAGAGCGTTGAGAGAGCGGAGGGAGGTCAGCTGGAGAGGACTCTCATAGTTCTTGAATACCACAGAACTGGACATTTCGGAGGTCCAACAGTAATTAACATACTCAACAAGATTGTAAATTATGTTCAGATTTGTTGCTATTTAATGCTGAGAATTGATCACTGATCCCCACCAATAAATCTGACAGATTTTGTGTTTAAATGATGATGAACTATAGCTATGCTGGGTTTCCCCAGAAATTCCTTTGTAAAGGTGGTAAACTCTAATGTAGTGACAGCTTAAACATTCGCCTCACTAATTAAATATGTGGTCTTTGTTGTGTGATGTTAAAAACGTAAATATCGTATTTCAGACGTATTTAATAATTTCTTCTTACATTAGTAAAGGTGGTCTTTTTTCAGGTGAAGCACGGTGGCTCCACTATAAAACGTAACAGGAAACCTTCCTATGTACTCATTTATTGTTTACTGTTTTGATATTGTTATTGTTTTAATGTTAATGTACGCTGGGCTATGGTTGTGAAGTTGAGCATTTTTCCAAAGTGCCTGTATGGTAAAATGGTAAATGGACTTGCACTTACATAGCGCTTTTCTAGTCTTCCGACCACTCAAAGCTCATTCGCTCCATTCACTCACACGTTCATACACTGAGGCTTCCATGTCTCATCCTAACTCATTCACACCCACACATACTGATGGCTATGCCTTCGGGTATCTTCGACACTTTGACACGCAGACTGGAGGAGCCGGGGATCGAACCGCCAATCTTCCGTCCGATTAGTGGACGAACTGTAGCTTTTGTTTAGGCTGTGCAACTTGTGAGCATGTTGACATTAGCATCAGTGTCTGTTAAATTTACCTGCTGGCTAGTTAGCTTGCTAACTGGTTGACTGAGCTGCTTTATTGGAATAGAGACTAAATCTAAAGAAAAAAACAGTTTACGTGTCACAGTAACCACCTTTTGTGTCAGAATTTACCTTATAACGTTACCAATCTGATCCAGGCTAGAGGTATTTTGCCATGATGGAGGTCCAGTTCTCCAATGACCCTCAATCGTACGCCACAAGCAGTGGTTATTAGATTTATCACGCAGTTGAGATACATTTCTGTAGTAGAGAAATACAGAGAGTAAAAGTTAGGAAAGCCGATATTAGAAGGGAGAGGCGAGTGTAGAGGCAGAGAGGCTGTTAAAAGACATTTCACTGAGAGCTAATCACAATCAGCTACAATCCAGACATACTTAACTGAAAGCCAACACTGTGCTGAAGGTTGCACGGGCCTGCAGCTTCATCGGGGGAAGAAATTATAGAGAGAAAAAAGACTTGGGTGGATTTCACCTTCAGATACAGCTGTTCGGTTTCACCAGATAATAGACGGAGCTTCAGGAGATAGGCAGTGTTTAATTCGTGACTCATCTGGGTACTTCACACATAAAAGAATGATTGACCTTCATGGAAAAAGCAATCACTGAGACATGAACCCTTCTTTAAACTGTTTAAAGTACTTTTCAAATGGAATCTCTGCTTTGTAACTGGCATTTAAACAGCTGTAGCTGTGATATTGCAGTCGATATAAATATGTGATTCTGGGGGAATTCTGGTATTTTAAACAGTCGGATTGATATCCTGCTGCAGTGTGGTTTATATTGTTATCAAAAAGTCCCGAATGTTGTTCTAACATTTAGATACATCCCTGTAGTCATGCAGTTATGTGCACTTGTCTCATGCAGGCAGGTGTTTGATTGATGGGAACACGGCACGAGGAATTCAAATAAATCCCTCCTGACCTCATCAAGCTTTTGGAGATACTCTGTCTGGTTTGTGTCAGAGCGAAGGAATGTAGATGTGAAAACTTACATCAATGCTGGACTTTGTTTAAGGTTGTTATATCCAGCAGGTGTGTCATAGACGACAGCAGCTCTGCTGACTGGACGTCTGTGTTTAAAGGCAGCAGGTGACTGAATGCTTCGACCTGTAGCTGCACTGCTGATATTATCCTGACTGCGGTTTAAAGGCCACAAAACACAGACTGCATTATGATGGAGAGCGTGTCCTTCTCGGGGTGAAGTGCTGTTCTTAAGTGAGGCTACCGAAGTCGAAGTAAAAGCCCTGATGTTAAAAATCACTGTAAGCAAACGTAAAGGCATTCAAAATAAAACGTCCTCAGATTTAAATTAGTTAGTTTATAAAAGAGAAGATTTTCTGTGACGTGATCGTTTCCCAAATATTAAAAAAACTAAAATATCTGCATTTTATTTGATAGTTAACTTTTTGGAAACCCTAAAGCAGAGCAGACACTGTGCAGATGAAACCCAATTTTAACGCCCAAATCTCATTTTAGAAACAAATTTCTGCCAAATCAGCTGTCATTTGGTGTTCAGTTTGAGAGGGTTATGATGCCTAATTATTTGTCTGAACAATCAATAATCTAGCTGTTGGACACCTGGGTGGATTGCTGGCATGTCCATACATTTTGTTCAACTGTCTTGCAGTTTCATCCGATTTCCTGAATGTCTGATGTCAAAAGATCCTTTTTAAACTGTGTGTGTGTAGCTTGTTTTAATATTTTTGTGTGTATATATATATATACTGTGTATATATAATGATATGTCACATGTTGTGGCTCAAACTGAGACTGAGCTGTGATATAAATAAAACTGAACTTAGCTGCAGAACAGACAGACAGTACTGTCCACATCTTCCAGCCATCTACGTGTCCAAATTCGTCTCTCTTGTCCTTCTTGCTTTTTACTGAAGAAGAAGAATTGCCCAAAATAACGTTGCCTTTCTCTTTTGTCAACGTTGTTTTAAGGACGCAGCCATGTTGTCGGAATAAAACTTTATTGGAATAATCAGTGGACAAAACCAATTCAGGATTTCCATGTTTAAATTCACTGAGAGTATCCATGTTGTGACCTGTTGGTCGAACTCTACTTCAACTCACCTGTGTGTGAAGCATCGTGCTGTTTTTTCCAGTCGCTGCTAGCGTTGTGAGTAAACGGTTACTGTGGCCGAGCAAACAAAGAAAAGATCGATGACTGCAGACGATGAAACTGAAACATAAGTGAGGTCCAAAAACACACCTGCAATTACTGATTATCGCCATAGATGCCACAAAAGACAACGAAATGAAAATCTTCAAGATTATGTCTTTAACATTAAGTAAAATCCACCATTTTAAAGCTTTCTACATACACATGTTAAGCCACTAAGCTGTAGTACACAGAGAAATTGGAAGTTACAAACTGTCTGTGTTCAAAGATGGTCAGTTGGATGTGAATATCCTGTTTGGTCCGTCTCACTGACTCTCAGTCAATAACTTTCACCTCTTCCCAGTCGATGCTGTGACCAGTTTTGAGTCTCATTCAGTCTCTTGTACTGTACAGGGTTCCTTGTTGTTTCACTGATGGAGAGTTCCTGTAATTTTGCTTTTTTAGATATAGATAACATGCCACTCAGGAAATAATTAATGAGAAAACAGAAAACTGAATTAACTATCACATAGAAAACCATGTGTATATGTGTGTGCTTGTAAAGGTAAACTATGTTGAACAAACTGAAAGGTGAAATTCAGCTTTATAGCCCTTTGAGTAATGACCGAGTTTACTCTGCTTCAGTCAGGAAGCTGCTGGTCCACAGCTAGCGATCGAAACCAGGAAGTAGTGAATCTGGGTGGAAACCCTCCATTGAAAGTAATTTCCTAAAACGCTCGAACAGAGCTGATCGCCAGGGAGGAAAAGAGAGAAGGATGGAGAGAGGGAGGGTGAGAGAGCTGAGGGACGCATGAGTGAGCCTGAATTAAATTGTGTGAGAGAGAGAGGGAGATTGGCTGAATGAATGAATGGATCTGATAGCAAAGGTGAAAGCTGGAAACACAATCAGCCTGTTGAAACACAATACACAGACGCGTTATCAGCACAGACCAGAGCACAATGACACACCTCCCACAGCAGAGCAGCCCTCCATAAAGACATTTTAACAGTTCAAATACCTTTCAAATAGAAACTCATTTTAATATACCATGTGTTATTAAGATTTTTGACCTCTTGGTGATATCAACCAAAGTTTGAAATGAACGCCAACTCCAAGAACATGAGAAGAACTACTTAAACTACAGACTGTAGACACAATCAAGCATGCTTTTGATTTTTCTCTCAGTTTATTCACCGATTTCCAAAACAGCTGCTGTGTTTTTATAATTTAAAGCCTGAAGTAAAACTGAAGGCCGGCCCAGCGAGGCGGGGCATTCATCCAGTCAGGTTCAGGAAGGGTTTGTGTTTTTATGTTTCGGCAAAGGAGAGCACTTCTCACTCCTCTGTCGGTTGGTGACAGACTTCACCACAGTGACCAAAGTGACATTTTCCGGGCTGCATGAAGAAAATAAAGAACTTTGTTTAACCAGGAAACCACTGAGATTAAAAATCTCCTTTACAGGAATGTCCAGGCCAAAATAACAGCAGCACGTAGAATATAATGTTTACAATACATACAAGACAGATTTACACAATAATCAAGAATCACAAAACAGATTTATATATTCATTTATTTTTACAGAGACATGCACAAAGATCAGCAAACAACATATAAAATCCCATCAGGAGAAAACATCTGAAGGAAAATGTAAAATTGATGAAATAACTGCAGCATATCATAACAAGGAACATACAAATAAATAAATACATAAAATGGATACATAAAATCAGAGAACTGAACATTTAGAAGTTTAGAAACACCGACAGTTATATCGGCTTCCCTCCCAATCAAAGGCAAATGGTTTTTAAAGACACAGCAGCTCCCTGAACTTTTCTTTCACATTAGACTGAAGCTTGTTCCGAACAGAAAATGGAAACATTTTGAATAACCAAATCGCATAAATACAGAGGTAGGATGCCGAGAATAGATCGCTGTGTTCCAGTCTACGTGAAGGTGCTGAGGACGTATGTTAATAAGATGATGCAAAGTGTAGGAATAGCTACAACACCCTTTAATGTAAATCGAGGGTGCCAAAAATCCAGTGATTAAATATCTCAATTTCCTCTTACTTTTTTAGTTTAGATGGCAGAACCGTGAAATCTGTCCTGTCTTCAGTTAATCAATACAGGTACATTTAGAGTGATAGCAATAAGTAGAGGTTAGGGTGGTGGTTTTCCTCTTTTAGATACGTATTTTTTGTATTTTCCTCTGTAATATAATAAATTCAGGGGCGTTTTAGGAATGTGACTGAGGACTACAGGAGTGAGTCATCAGCAAAAGTTGAGAAAAATAAAGAAAAAAGCAAAATAAATGTTTCTGTATGTGCAGCTGTACTTTCAGCCGCAGTTCGAGTCATCTTGAGATATTTGTTTAGGAAATAGTTGTTTAAGGAATCAAACTAAAACCACAGGAATAACATTTGTTTGCTGATTTTCTTTCCTTCCTTTTGATCGCTCTTCTCGCTCCCGTGACTCCGGTCCTCTGTGTTTGTCTCCCTTTGACCGGTTAAGAGGACTCAGAGAGACGAGAGAATGGCGTTAAGAGGGTTTTTTTCTCTCTCCCTGCTGTGTTTTGGCCACACTCCGCAGGCCGCAGGTTTACAGACTAATCCGATTAAAAGCCGGGGTGAAGCAGTCAGCCGCTGTCGGTGGAGGAGAAAGATTAACTCCTTCATTGTTGGGGGGGGGGGGTCTATTTCCACTTTTCTCTTTTTGTCTTTTCTTTTCACTCTCTGTCACACTCCTCTTTCTTTCTTTCTTTCTTTCTTTCTTTCTTTCTTTCTTTCTTTTCTTTTTGAAGTGACAGTAGCAGGGCAAGAGGTAGAGGAATGTGAACTTTTGAGAAAAGTTCAAATGATGTTTTACCCAAAGCACAATGGGCTGCGATAGGTACATACCATTGTGTGTGTGTGTGTGTGTGTGTGTGTGTGTGTGTGTGTGT